>JAOPUD010000145.1:5468178-5480381 GCA_027122715.1 Trisopterus minutus | reverse complement strand
GTGTGTGTGTGTGTGTGTGTGTGTGTGTGTGTGTGTGTGTGTGTGTGTGTGTGTGTGTGTGTGTGTGTGTGTGCTACAAGCTGCATACAGAAGAACTTAAAGATAAGAGCTCTTGTTTCCTTTCTGTTGGTCTCGTTAATTTACACTTATAGTTATGGCTGGAATGCCAGATACTAGTAACAGATAAAAATTGTACAGCGTCCAGCATAATGTAAATATATATATAGATATTTTATTGACAGATAAGATCCACATAGAGGAATACCTGTTCTCATAAAACAATGCAAAACAAAACAATAAAACATCAATAAAAACAATCATTGATGGCTTTGAATACTTCCATTCGTACAAATACATCCTCTCTAAACTAATATTAATGGTCAAATAAGGCATTTTATTTTCAATTGAAGATTTCTTTAAAAAATTAAATTAAAATGCAAGGTAAGATCAATGAACACTTCTAACATTCACCT
This sequence comes from Trisopterus minutus, assembly GCA_027122715.1. NCBI lineage: Eukaryota > Metazoa > Chordata > Actinopteri > Gadiformes > Gadidae > Trisopterus > Trisopterus minutus. The sequence continues at coordinate 5,479,908 of JAOPUD010000145.1, read as the reverse complement.
TTAATTCGAGTTTAAGACCAAATAATGGCTTGATTCCAGAATTTTAGATGGCATTTGAGCTAAAGTTTGGTTGTGATTTTTGTCAAGTTTCAGTCATGGACAATGTCTAATAAACACGTTTTTCCCTGAAATCTGGCAAAATGCACAAGGGGGATGTTTCCTCTCTCAAATCTTCAAAGTATGGGCTATATTTACACTTTCTATATCATGTTTCTGTTGTACAGTAAGAAGCAGACAAGGGCCGTGTCCTGTACATCATTTCAGGTTATGTTACAAGTGCACATAAAATGTCAGTTTGTTTGAGGATCGCTATCTCACTCACAAACGCACTGAGAAAATATATCTAGAAAAAGTCAGTCCTTCAGTCAAGGAGACACAGGAAGTAATTCACAAGAATGTCCATAATGTGATAGCATTAAACTGTCCATTTAAATTCATACTTTGACTTCTTATAAGATAAGAAGAAAAGGACATTGACACATTGACACAGTAAGATTACAAAATAAAATTAACTTAAATCTTTTGGTCAACATATTATCTAAATCCAGTATGTTGTTGTGATTAAACAAATGCAATGGATTTGTCTTTTAAATATTGTTACACGGTCATCTTATCGTTGACACAATTAGTCACTTCAGTCCCTGTTTTATAAAATAGTATAAGAATAAATATAATAGTTTCTAGCGGTATAGACTACAGTAGAATCAAAAAGCAAGACTCTGTTAAAAATGCACCCAGTATTACATGCGACAGTGATGCGTCTTCCCTTTATTCAACGCATGGTAATGCAATGGAACACTTCAGCTCTATATGTACAACATACAGTAGCATACTCAAACTACTCATTCAGTAACATAAAGACATAAAAACTTCCATCTAGAAGTAGTCTACTCTAGTCTTAATCGAATGGACGTCAGCACAACCGAAACATATACAAGAATAAATTGTCGATAGCTCTGAAATGGGACAATACAGATGCTATTATTGTACATATAAAGTCACTTTCCTAGGGGTTATTCCACCCCCACTTTAACCGTTGGGATAGACCTACCTTCAAACTGGACAAACTGGTCTTGTTCAATTCATTGCTTATATAACACTCCGTAATCACAATATACCTTTCAGCGTCATCTGCTAAGACCTTTCACTGACCTTTGATTCCTTCACGACGTCCACACGTGCAACCTCCTTCTAAACAACGGTAACTGTTAACCAGTCTGTTTTCCTGGACCAACTAACCACGGCTAATGACCAGCGAGTGAACCCCTCAAATACGTGACGTCATTCAAAAATCCAGTGAAGTGTTGGTGATGTGCGAATAAGAGGGGGGGGTGGGGGGGGTGAACGAGTCATTCGATCTGTCGCTGGGTGCGGCTCTCGAATATCATGGAGCGTCTCTGGGGCTGGTAGAAGCAGCTGGTGGACGTCTCCAGCCGCTGGCCGCTCTTGGGGATGGTCATCTTGTTCTGGAGCCCCTTGCCGTCCGACGGTGTCTTGCGGAGGTTCACCCCCGCGGCCGCCTCCTCCCGCCTGGCCAGGGACGTGGCGTCGTTGAGGCTCCTCTTGGGGGAGAGCAGCAGCTTGCTGTCGTCCAGGGGAGGGAAGTCCATGATGGGGAAGGGCGGGCTGAGCAGGATCAGACTCTGGGGCCTCTGCCGGTTCCTGAAGGAGGGTCTCTGGAGGATATTGGGCCGGTTGGGCCGCGGGCAATCCAGGAAGACGTCCGTGTCTGCGGGCGGGGCGGGGGCGGCGGCAGCGACGGCGGCGGCAGTTTTCCGCATGGTGACCTGTGGCTCCGGGGCCCGAGAGGCTCCGTTCTTAGCCTCCTTGGGGGGTTCCTGGGGTTTCTCTGCAGGGGGGTGTTTCTGGTGTCTCAGCACGGGCTTCTTGTTCTCTAGCTCCTCCTTCTTCCTGAGCGGCCCGGCCGACGTTGCCGCCATGGTCGCCTGGGCTGCGGGCTGGGCCGGCACCGGCATCTGCCCCTGCGTGCCGTCGGTTCTCTTGGGGTTTTGGTTTTCCTGTTGGCGGACCGTGCCGCGCAGGTCGCCGTCCTGGCGCAGGTGAGGGATCTGTGTGTACTGCACCTTGGGCGGGATGACGGGCACGGCCTTGGCCTGGCTGGTCTTGATCATGAAGGCGGTACGCACCGACGACACGCTCACCGGGGCCGAGTTCCTCCGCAGGGGTGCGTGGCTGTTGTTGAGGAAGAGCTCCAGCTCCAGGGCTTCCTGTCCATTGTCTCCTGGCCGCTGGCCGGGCGGCGGGCCTCGCTGGAAGGGGGTCAGCTCCGGGAGGTGACGGCCCTGCTGCTGATTGGAGATGTCTCGGATGCAGCGACGCCCCACCAGGTCCAGATTTAGCGAGCATGGCCGAGTGTGTTTGGCCGCTGAGCCTTCCTCTTTCCTCACAGAGGTGGGACACGCCTCCTGGGACAACTGCCTGCGGAACCGCTGAGACACCGGGTTACCGTTACCGTGGGTGGTCTTTGGTTTTATTGCCGAGCCGCATTTAACCGTCTGCTGCTGAGGTGCTGCACTGTGGCCGCTTCCATTCGTCCTGGGGAGTAGAGGTTGGAAACGAGGCACGTTGGGTTCCTCTGGTTGGTCTGCGGTCCCCTGACCCTGAGAAACAGGGTTTCTTGAGGGGGTGCCATTGCTCGCAGGGTACGACTTGTTCAGATTCAGTGGATGAGATGAAATTCCTCCTCCTCCTCCGCCGTCTCCTCCTTCTCCTCCTCCGCCTTTTCCTCCTCTGCCATCTCCTCCTCCTTCTCCTTCTCCATCCGCTGGGCTCAGGATGGAGCACGGTGGGGCGAGCAGCAGGTGGTTGCGTAGCAGATCTTCTATTTCGGGTGTATGGAGAGGACTGGTGACCCACTCTCTGGAGCAGGAGCTCAGCTCGTCCCAGGTCTCCCCCAGGTCCAGCTCCTCAGAGTGTCCCGCGCACGCCTCGTCTTGATTCAGGTGGCGGAACACCAGAGTCTTGGGTCTGTCCTCCAGACGTATGGATGAGATCCCTGCTCTGGGAATCTGGGCCAGGGGTTTCTGTCCACCTTCGGAGGAAGTGCTGGGTCTGTCCACCGAGTGTTTGGACGAGGTTGGCACTTTCTGAACCTCTTTTAGCCGGCCCTTTCCGTCTACAGAGGACGTCTTTGGTCTGTCTACCAAACATTTGGACGTTTTTGCAGCTTTTTCAACTGCTGCCAGGGGTTCCTGTCTGGCCTCAGATGAAGTCTCGGTGGAAGGAGTTTCCATCAAAACCTCCTCTGATGGCTTGTGGTTCTCATACGTCTCTATTTCCACTGCATTGTTACTTGCTCCAGCTAATAACCCCCTGGCCCCAGTGTCGTCCACCGAAGGCACTGTGCTTTCAAAAAGATTGGCTTGAGTGAAATCCAGACTTTTGTTCCCAGAGAAGACCTGCCAGTGTTTGATATCAGTAGAGGTATCCAAGCTCGTAGACTTGACCATCGAGGTTCTGTTTAGTTTGCTCATCTTCTCCTCTTTCGAAGGAGCACAAGGAAAAGGGTTCAACTTTTTATCTCCGACCGCAAAGTCCATGTTTTGGTAGAAGGGAAGCAAGATGTCCGACTCTGAGGCAAGCTTCCTGACACGGTTGGGTCCTGTAGACCCGGCGGGGATGTCGGTCAGAGTGACGGCGGAAGCTTTGGGAACACCGTGGAACACAGAGAGAGTGGGGGAGCTGGAGCTCCTCTGGGACGCTCCAGCTCTTCCGAACCTGGTCTTCAGGTCTTCACTGGAGCTCAGAGTGGAGCACTTTCGCAGAGAGGAGATCTCGTAGGAGCCCTCGGGACAGAAGATGGGCTTGAAGGTTTTATCCAGGAGGTCCATCTCAGGCTCCGTGATCTTCAGTTCATTGTGGAGCTCCGACCACAGCTCTTGCACGCTCGGAGAAGAACCCTTGTCCTGGAAGATATTGAGATGACACATTCATTTGTCGATAGTAGCCAAATAAGGGAACAATGCAGCACTTTTATCTTAGTTGATCTAATATATTGTAATTGTTTGATATACTGTGTATGTATCTGGATCTACAGATCTTTTAGAGTGCATGTACTCAAAATGGCAAGGGACATGTTATAATAAGCTTCATTCGAAATGCATAATACTTTATTATCCATAATTATGATGAACACAACTATATATACAGATACTGAGAATAATATCTGTTATCAATATTAGCATAAAGTAATATGGTATTATAATATGATGATATATGATGCAATAATAACATTGATTTATTATTGAAAAATGGCTTAGGTCAGGGTTTGGTAAATTAATAAAATGATTACCAGTTTCCCAGGAGACGATGTTAAATGTTCTCCAGAACATTCCAGTTTAGAAAGACCCTTCCCTTCTCCAACATCTTGTGCTGCTCTTTCATTGGGATCTAGGGATTAAAAGAAATTATAATAAGAATGATTATCCTTAGTACTCCACAGGTAAATGTGATTATGAACATCCAATCAATAATGGCATATGATATTTATAGTATTTATTGATATTTCCAGAATTGTCCATTTTGGTACGTGGAATAAGCCACTTTATTATCTTATCTTATATTCATCGCTCTACTATCATAATGTATCATATGTCATGTGTCATATCATGATTTTAAGTGGAAAGAATGATTAAAATGCAGGAAAGAGGAGAATGTGATCTAAAAATCATGATCAGCGAATAATAATAACATGTGAATTGTACCAGGATCAACTATATGGACTAAATAGCATGAAGTTTAGGTAGAAGTATTCTACGGTAGCTGTTATAGGTTTAGGTACTAAACGTACCACCAAACAAAAGCATGAATATTGCCGGTACATAAAATTCATTAAAACTTTAGAGATGGCTAGGTTTATGTTAAGAGTTGATGTTGTAAAGGTGAGGATCTGCGCAAAAGCAATGCATCATGGGAATAATCACCAGAAATATCAGTCCATAGACCAGCCATATTAACACAATGTGGTGCCCCTGGGCACTATACCTCAACTATACCCCCCAAAATTTGTTGTTGACGAAGGAGAGTGGGCAGGCGTAGCCTACTTGTTGGCGGAGGAGATGATTATTATTATTATATTATATTATATCATTATTATTTTTATTTTTGTGAAATTAAAATTCATATTGGAGTAATGTTAGTAGTATTAAAAATTACGATTATTTTTTTAAAAGCTTGTTTTATATGGTGTCCCCACCTTCTGGGTGTCAATGGTTGGTGCCCTTATGGATAACCCGGCCCTGACAACGACTCACTCAGCCATAGAACGTGTCTACCTTCACGCCAGCCTGACCAAAAGTGCCTGGAGCACCACCTACTGGTGTATCCTGGTACTACCCTGTAACGCGTTGCAGTCAGACACAATCAACGGCTGCAGCGGCAGCAGCGGCGGCAACCCTACGGGACGAGCGCTAACCTCCCCTTACCGGTGGAGCTGAGCTCAGAGGTCGCCCGCTCCGGGACGTCCCCCGCCGGCCTCCCCCGTCCCCCGTCTGTCTCCAGCTGCAGCAGTGATGAGGAGCAGCTGGAGCTGTTGCTGCTGCTGCTGTTGCCCTCCCCTAGGAGGGGCCTAAGGGCCCCCGCCGTCTTGTCCTTGACGTGGACGCGGCACGGCGTGCTGTTGGAGCTGATGACCGCCGAGACGCGCAGCGGCACCGACACGGCGAAGGGTTCCGAGATGTTGACGGCCTTGCGCTGGTGCCGCGGCGACGAGGACTCCAGCGGGAACAGGCTGCCCGGGAAGGAGGGTTTAGACGCCCCGTGGTGGCTGTGGTGGGTGGAGCCGGAGTACAACATCCTCCGGTTCTTGGGAGACGTGGGTTTGAACCCGAGGAGGTCGTCCCCTTTGAACACCTTCAGCTGCTCCGGGAGCGTCTTCTGAGGTGGCGAGCAGGAGTAGGAGGAGGAGGAGGAGGAGGAGCCGGCCGCCTCTCTCTGATTGGTCGTCGGGGTGGTCTTCCCTTTGAAGTCCCACCGCTGGTCCTCCTCCCTCAGGTCGTACAGAGAGTCCGAGCCCAGCGTCCGGGACTTGGCGTCCGGGGTCAGGGCGCCGTTCGCCCCGCCGGGCGGGCTTCCTGTTCGGTCGTCGTCTAGGGCGCGGGGAAAGGTTTCTTAGTTAAAATGCAAATGAGGGTTAATCAAATGAACGCATGCCTCCGGCCTGCCAGAAAGAAGTCAATATGAAAAATACAATCTGTATAAAATGTAAATACACAATGTTTCATTTGTGGTGTAGGCAAAAGTAAAACTAGCAGTAAGGCGTTGTGTGTATACGAGTGTATAGGAGAGTATATATATGATTTGAATTAGCTGAATAGGTTACCTATTTGTAGAGAGCACAGCGAGTCCATGCTCCTGGCTGGGCGGAGAGCTGCTTTGTCTGTGGAATAATACAATCAGACTTAATAACACAACACGAAAGGATACTCTGTCTCTGTTGCAGGAGATATCTTTAGAACATATGGTTAGTTCAATTATTAACGTACGATCTTCATTTACCATGTCTAAATCTGTATCACATTTCGACCCTAAGGCCCTTGTCTTCATTCACCCGTTGCCTATTCCTATCATGATACGCTTGTGTTCCTTGTGGCTTGTAAAGCAGTGGCTGCAGCCCTATTGTACAGACAACAACCTCAGCCCCTAGCCTACATGGCTCTTTGTTCTACCATTCCGTCACTGTGGGTGTTTTCTATCTTTAAACTATAACTACTACTTGTGGTTTAGCCTTGCTCTTAAAGGATTCTTGGTTATCCCCTCTGTGTGTAATGCTGTGTATCTTCCCAAGTTCCCACGGCCATGCTCCCATAAAACACAGTGTGTTGTCAGTACGGGCCTTTCAGAATGGAGTTTTCTCTAACAAGGGCCTGACACTATTGCAGGTCAGTCCTACCCTGTTTGGTTGATGAGCAACAAACTCCACCGATTTCTATCCCATAATGACAGGCTTAACCTGGATATTTACCTATTCATTCATTTAACAGACACCTACAGTGAACTCGGATGCATGTCAATAAGGAGCCGGTAGCTTCTTGCTCAAGCAGCAAGAGGATAGTCACATAGAAATGGATGTTGTAACACTGTGGATAGGTTGAGATGTTACCTGTGTTTGGGCCTCTGATGAACACGCTGCCGTTCCGGCTCAGTTTGCCTTTGGATTCGTTCACAGATCTGCCCAGGTTGAAGATGGACTTCCACTTCTTAGATTTCCCAGAGAATTTCCTCCTAAAGAACGGATAACGGGCACTTTTAGTGCTGAATGTATCTCGATGTATTTGTTCAGCCCTGATAGCAACAGTCTCTAAGGCCCTAATTAACAACCAGGTACTGAATCGGCTTATTAGATAACTTCATGTTCAGCAGCAGTGCATCAATCCAAACCGCTCATACACCATGACCCATAACCAACCAAACAAACCCTGTGTTTGTTCGGTTCTGGTACAGTCGCTGTACCTAGTGTTTACCCTCACAGGTAAACTGCATGAATAAAGCCTACAGGTAGACAGAACACATTGGGATTCAAACCCAGAACAATCCGTCTGGGAGGATCACATGTGCCCCTCCCCTCCCCCGTCCCCCGGGTGCCTACTTGGTGTCGGAGATGTCCAGCACGGTGTGGTAGAGCGTGCCTGTGCTGGCGTTGGGCAGGCTGTTTTCCCGCTGGCGCTCGCGGTGGACCGGGTGGTTGGGGCCGAGGGAGCGGGCCTGCGCCTCCTCCAGGCTCATCAGCTTCATGGGCCCGTGGCCGTGTCCCGCGCTGAGCGGCAGCGTGGCGTAGCGCTCCCCGCACGCGTAGCTCGGCGCTGGGGAGAGGGAGGGTCACAGGGTAGGCCTTAGATAACCAATGGGACATGGGATGCTCCTGGATAACTACAGGTTAGACTGCATACAGTGGGAGGTCAACCTCAGAACCTTTAGGCTGGGGAGTTGGACAGCCTAGCCGCGACCCTTAACTCATGCCGGCACTTAACTCACGGTTTATATTTTAGCAGATGCTTTATCCAAAGAGCCTCGCGGGGATTTTTAAAGATAAAAGTCATCAGGAAGTAGGGAGGGGTCAGATCATCTTCCTCTATTCTATTCGATTGCCAGTACTGGTAGGCAGGCCACTTTGAGGGCCGACGCAGTACCTTTGGGCCGTGGCTGACTCTGTGTGTGTGAGTCCACGGAGGCATACCTTCTTTAGCCTTGCAGAGGCCGGTCCCGTGGTTGAAGATCTGCTCCGTGTGGTTGAGGATGAACTCCACCACCGCCTGCTGCACACGGACCTCCTGGAAGGCCTGGTCCCCGCTGCACGCTGACGCGTCGATGTCTTTACACCTGGGGGGGGGGGGTACTCTATATTATATGTGAATTGTGTTGTGTTGGATTGGGGCCTCAATTAACGTCCATTGATATTAATGGAAAACAAAGGACTAAAATCAAAAGGACCACCAAAGGACTTTGAAGTCTTTGGTGGATGCGATATCCATGCACGCATATACATTTAGCAAGGGTTGGCCCAAAAGGAATCAAATCTCTTAACAATAGTAGTAATGCCACGTCCTCCCAAGTCTGTTAGCATAGCCTAGAAGTTAACAGAGTTACAGGTTAAGGAATAAAGACAAAGAAGTCTGAGTGCCCTCCTTTGACACTCACCTAAGGAGGTTGGGAGCCCAGACCAAGGCCAGGTTGCGGGTGTGCATGTTGGTCTGGCTGCTCAGTGTGGCCAGGTGTGCCAGGTGTTCATAACAAATAACAGTGTAGGCCATAGAATAACAAGACAACAAAATACACAGTGATGAAATACTTTGTCACCATTTTGGTTAACTTTTATGTCAAGTCCTAGATGAGCACATATATTTGCTTGTAGCTTACTCTGGAATGTCATTCGTATTTATAGCTTAGAGGTTTCTGTTTCCACAACAGGGAATTTGAGTCTCCTTGTCTTGAGGGACTCTGGTCTTGTTGTGGTTAGGGTTAGGGCTAACTCTCTCTGGTCTTGTTGTGGTTAGGGTTAAGGCTAACTCTCTCTGGTCTTGTTGTGATTAGGGTTAGAGTGAGGGTTAGGGCTAACCCATTCTGGGGGAGACCGTAGTCTCTCCCAGAATTACTTGGTTTTAGACTTCAACCACATTTCTTTGATTATACTACCCTTATGTTATCTTAGGGGATATGTCTATGTCTGATGTGGGTCAAACTAATTGTAAAGCATATAGGCCTAACTTCAAATAGAACGGATCAACCATCCCTTATTTATAGGGATAACGGAGCATGCTACATGTACCCGATCACACAGTACCCTTAGAAATAGCCGAAGCAACTCCCCCAATCCCTGACAATTAAAGATTTACCTGAACTCAACTAATAATTCATAGCATCTGAAAGATGGAAGCCTCAAAATGATTCACATTTGCTCTTGGGTTATTGTTTGGCTTAGTAATGTAACACAAGAAAACTTGCTGTATGTATTCATTAAAATTATTATATTTTTTACATAGACATGGTTCATTCATGTACTACTTTGCCTAGCGTGAAAAAAAAGAAAAAAAAGAAGTGTGTTTACAATTAACAATTATATATTATAGTTTCACCCATAAGGAGTTAAAGGTGCTGAAAGTTAGATTTAAGATTCTTTTTAGTGTAATTTATTCATGTAATTTCTTAGAACTGGCATAGCCATTCTCTAGCTATTTGTGAGAAATGCTCTGTGAGGATGACTGTGTCTCTAGGACTTTGTCTCTAGAGGACTGTGTTTCTAGATGACTGTGATTCTAGATGACTGTTTCTAGAGGGCTGCGTTTCTAGATTACAAGGTTTCCAGACGACTTAGCCACAGCTTTGCCATACAGAGAAAACCTTATGAGCACTGAGACGTCTTCTCTTGTCGCCGGGGACGATGCTGCTGAGCCACACCCAGAGTGGAATTCAACCGTCATGTTTATTTCTGATCCCTGTTTACCCTCATTCAGGTAAATATGTGTACCAGCCCATGACGAGCGTGTGCCAGCTGCCAAGCACCGTGGTCCCCCCCGCCTCCACGGACCACAGCGCCACCATGGAGCTGTCCGTCTCTCTGGCCGAGCGCTTCCTCAAGCTGGCGCCTTGCTTCCAGTCGCCGCCACACCTCCAGTCACCACGCTACTGCATCATCGCCGATCTTTTCGTTGATGACTACATCGTAAAGCGCATCAACGGTAAGATGTGCTACGTACAGCGCCCGCCTCCGCGTTTACCGGACCAGCCCCACCCCTTACCCCCCTCCACCGACCCGTCTGTGCCCGGGACTCGGCCCTCGCTGGCACCCGGGCCTCTGCCCCCCCCTTCGCCTGCCCGGGCCCCTCAGACATCCTCCGACCTGGGACCCCTGGGGCCCTCCAGCCCCGCCCCAGAGCCCCACGGCCCGCCAGACCAGCTAAAGGGCCCCTGCTCTTCGCCCTCCAGCTCTGAAGACTCGGGCATCAACGCCCTGGACGTGTATTGCCTGGAGTCTTATGACGAGGATGAAGAGGAGGATGAGGCAGATGAAGATGAGTTGAGCACAGATGGAAACTCCAGCCTTTGGGATCAGGATGCGTGCTCACTGCTCTCTCCCTCCAAATCCATGATAGAGATAATTGAGAAGATGGAGACTACTGTCTGATACCATGGAAGGACGCACTGCCAGCCTGTAGGGAGGCACCACCACCAGGGAAGACTGCACGGCCTGTCGGGAGGCACCACCACCAGGGAAGACTGCACGGCCTGTAGGGAGGTACCACCACCAGGGAGGCACCAGGGAACACTGTGTCTGAGATGGACCTGTAGTTTTTGTAAGACGTTCTACTTCTACTTTGCAGTTGTGAAATGATGTGCAACCCGGATGCCTACAGATGAGCAGGAATAGCAGGAATCTTTAGGTTTTTCACAAATCTTCCCACAGAAACACTTCACTTACCCCCTATGACTCCCTATCTTCCCTAAAGGATTTAAATGTGTCTAACCCTAGCCCTTATCTTCCCCAAAGAAGTGACGGGTGTCTTGCCCTTACCCTAGCCATTATCTCCCCTAATGGAGATAGTGTGTCTTACCCTTATCAAACACATGCTCAGTGCACTCATGAAACATTTTCAGGATGCCCAAGACACAGAAACAAGCAGAGTAGGTAGGACCAGGAAGATAATTAACACTTGACATCAAGGGGCCATGGGCCCCTTTTGGTTAGCTTAGAGTTAATGTTACACTAGAGCAAGGGTTGAATGAGGATAATACCTTGGTGTTACAACAGGAAAGATTTCCTAATGTTTCTAATCCCTAAAGGGTTAGAGACTCAAGGAGTGGTTAGGGTTAGGGTAAGAGACTCAAGGAGTGGTAAGGGTTAGAGACTCAAGGAGTGGTTAGGTTTAGAGACTCAAGGAGTGATTAGGGTTAGGGCAAGAGACTCAATGAGTAGGGGCTAGGGTTAGGGTTATGCCATTATGTGTCCTCTGGTCAGTGAACCAGAGACACACACATGGACACACACACACACACATTCATATTAGTCACTGCCACACTTTACTGTGATCACTCTCACAGGGCCTCGTAAAACCTTTGTTATTCAGCCTTGAACTACAAAAGCACACTTCCAAGCATGTTTTCTTCTATGAAGCTGGTGGTCAAATAGTTGTCGCAATTTGTGAGAGAGAGAGAGAGAGTGAGAGAGAGAGAGAGAGAGAGAGAGAGAGAGAGAGAGAGAGAGAGAGAGAGAGAGAG
>JAOPUD010000145.1:5434061-5447452 GCA_027122715.1 Trisopterus minutus | reverse complement strand
CAAAAATACAATGTACAGAATAATGAATAAGTAGACTAATCTAAACAAATTGCATCTATTACATTGTCAAATGAAATGTAAAGATTTACTGTACAGTCCAAATAATTTCAATAAATATTCCATGATAATATTGAGTGGTAAGGAAAATTATTTACAATTCTGAATCATCAAGTTTCAACATCTACCGTATGCCATCTTTGTCATCATATCAGACACACATTTTAATTTGATATGGACTTCAAATAAGGGAATGGACAATGGATTCGCAACGGGCTTGCAATGTTCCTAAACGTGAGGTTACATCACATGACTGAATTCCTTCTCGACTCGTCAAAGCTCAGGGACAGAGTGACCGTTCCACTCCCAAAGCTCACCCTGGGCCTGTGGATCCTGGGCTGGCCTGCGCTGGGCTCACAGTTGTTTCCGTTGGTCTTGAGGCTTATGGACGAGGAGGGGGACGAGCCTGAAGACCCGCCCGTGCTGCCTGACCTTTTCCTGGACGCCGTGTTGTGCTTGAGGGTGGCCTTGGCAGCCACTTTGAAGGCGTGAGCCGCAGTGCTGCAGCGGACCTCCTCAATGGTGTTCCTGGAGGGCTTGAAGAGGATGATGTACATCTTGTGGAAGAAGAGGCAAGCCAAAAGACCAAAGCTGGACGCCAGTATCGCTATCACCTCCACCGCCGACACGAACTTGCCGTAGGTGCTGAAGTATGCCGGGATGAACGAGATCCAAACGATAAAGAATATCAGCATGCTGAACGTGATGAACTTCGCTTCTGTGAAGTTCTCTGGGAGTTTACGCGATTTGAACGCAAAGAAGAAGCAAATGGCGGCGAGGAGACAGGTGTAGCCGATCAGAAAGCCCAGGGCCATCATGGAGCCCTCGTTGCAGGTGATGAAGATAATCTCATCGATGTCATGGTTCTTGGAGCTGGCCGGAGGGGCGTTGTAGAGCCACACCACGCAGATCATCACCTGGACGAAGGTGCACAGGAACACTAGCAGGAACTGCAGGTTCAGGCCCCACCACTTTCGGTGGAGACTGGTGGGGATCTTGGCCTCGAAGACGAGCAGCACGCGGTTGGTCTTGACCAGGATGCAGGAGATGCAGAGGACAAAGCTGATCCCGAAGGCCGGCTGGCGCAGGCGGCACGTCCAGTCCTGCGGTTCGCCAATGAACATGAGGGAGCTGGAGAAGCAGCAGACGAGGGAGAAGAGGAGGAGGTAGGACAGCTCCCGGTTGGTGGCCTTCACAATGGGAGTGTTGCGGAATCTGACAAACACCCCCAGGACGAAGGCCGTCAGCAACACTCCAAGCACTGCGAATATTGTCAGGGCTATGCCGAAGGGCTCCGTCCACGAGAGGAACTCGATCTCTTTCAGAAAGCAGAATGTGTGGTTCCCGTTGGACCACGAGTTGTTTGGACACTTGGTGCAAACACTGGCATCTGCATTAACAGATAAGCAAAAAAAGTCACATGTCCGCTCACACACTGCCGCAGTAACAAGTTGTAATATTGAGAGTCTTGGGCTATAAAGAGTGTTATTATATAGAAATAAGACTCTTTATAGAGATAAGCTATACGGGATTAAGATGTGGCTGAGATTCTTTCATTCAACATTTTACTTGTTGACTTGCTGTAGTAAATCTAGACAAACAAGTGAATACCAAGTAAAAAAGGCACTGAAATGCAGCAGCAAAGGTGTATGGTCTTAAAAGACAAGTGAGGGTGAAACAATGGAAGCATAGGTATTTCATGAATCCATACCTTTATGGTTACTGTATTCTCCATCGGAGCACTCTTTGCATTCAAAACAGCAGGTGGGCTCACTGTCTATGATGCCCTTCCTGGTGCCTGGGTCGCAGTCCTCACTGCAGTTTGAAAACGGCAGCTGGAGTGTATGATAGCATGTGAGAATGGTAATTAGTATAATGGAACCTGCAGACAATTCTATAATCTGTCATCAAAAACTCAGCAAATGTTCCTTGAAGGATGATGTAACAATATGTGTTATAATGAGATTATATAATTATTTTGGTTAATTGTTAACTTACATACCATTTTGTATGAGGGAGAGGGGGAGAGAGGGAGAGAAAGGAAGAGGAAGAGAGAGAGAGTGTAATGGAAAATATTTCCAGAAGTACATGAATAACCTCTGTACTGTATCCATTCCACAGTATCTTGGCCTTGTCGATGTAGAGCTTGGATCCTTTTTTGATGTGCATGTTGTAGTAGCCAATCTCCTCAAACACCACTGACGCATCTTCTGTTGACCTGTGCCAGTTGATGATGGTGTAGTTCCCCCACATGTCAGCGTTCTCATCAAAGTGCACCGTCTCCCCAATGCTGTCGATGTAATCCAAATGTCTCAGCTGCTTCAGGACCTGTGGAGCAGAGAGCAGTGTACAATGAACGTTAAAATTGTTTGATTTATCGATTTTAATAAGGTGCAGGATAGTGTGGTGGCAGTGAGTATGTTGGGAGGGTTCGACTCCCAACTGAAATGTAATGGTTTTACCTGAAATTTGCCTCAGTTTTGCCTCAGTTTACCTGAATAATTGAGCATAATTGAGCAAGAGCCCAACTCTTAGCAGCTGCTTAAATCCTAATGATAGCAGTGATTGTCTCTGTATTCACTGTCTAGCACATATACTCTCTAACCCTGCATGTTCCTTGATGACCCATCAGTCTATCCACTGACTCGTCTCTCATCACTGCGTCTCCTTACCTGCCACGCCTCCATATCCTTCGTGTCTGAGCAGGAGCTGTTAGCGAAAAGCCCCCGGCCAGGCGTGCAGGTGAGTATGTCCTGCAGGGCCTGGGCGATGGAGTAGACGGCCACATACACGTTGTAGGAGATACGGAGGTGTGTGTAGTCCAGATACGGCGTCTCCACACTGGTGACGTCCTCGTCGCCGGAGCACAGTGGCCGCGAGCTCTCTGTGCCGTTCTCGCTCTCCTGCAGCCTCAAGCTGTCCTCCAGGTAGCAGTTGAAGGTTTCCTCCCAGAACTCCCGGATGAACTCGTTGTGGCTGACCTTCTCGGGCCGCACCTGCTGGAGGAACTCCTTGAAGCCCGGGATGTGGCCAGGCCTCAGGGCGAAGCCGATGGTCCCGGCCATGACGTCGAGGTACTCTGGTTTGGCGATCAGCGAGGAGCTGGCCCACGCCTCGCTGGCCAGCCAGAGGCGGTCGGTGATGTTTCTCCTGGCCATCTCCTTGATCAAGGGCTCCACGTCGGGACCACTGGCGAAGACAACGATCACTTTGGCCGTGGAGTTCTCAATGCGGTCCACCAAGGCTTGGATCTCATGGTCTTCAAAGTACTGTGAGATGAATTCGTTCAGATGGATGCAGATGTCCCGCTCCTCCATCTCCTTCTCAAACTTCTCGATGCCCGGGCGCCCGTACTCGTCGTCTGAGGCCACGGCGATGACCCAGTTCCACTGGAAGTAGGCGATGATGTCGGCCATGGCTGTGGCCTGGTACTCGTCGGTGGGGATGGTTCTCATGAAGGACTTGTACTGGTTCTTGTTGCTCAGCAACCGGCTGGAGGAGGCATAACTGATCTGTAGAATGTATTCAGATTAAGCTACATTCACATCACATTCACAATCACAAACATTCAGATAACATCACGTTTCAACCCAGTCTCACACCAAAATGTATGTGTAGCATAGCTATGTTGGTCCACTGCGGAAAACGTAGTCTTTCCACAATAATGGCTCTAAAATTGTGAGATGCCATTTTTGAGCCGTTATTGTGAAACTACTCAGTTTTCCAATTTGGACCAACATAACTATACTACATTTTGTTGTATGACTGGGTTACACATTCGCATTGCATCACATTCACATACATTCATGTTCACATATACATCTGTATTTACATCTCAATACATAGTTGTTCTGCAGACAACTTTATCCAAAGTGACTTTGAGAACAGTGGGTGCAAAAATGTAAGCATTTCTGAACAAAGCAACTTGACACAGTGAAGAGTGGCTCTATGACTCAAGAACACAAAGGTGTCACAAGCCTGTGGTCAAGTGTGTAAAAATAGCTGGTGCTCAATGTAAGAGATCTCCTGAATACAACCGAAAAGTTGTAGTCAGTTGATGGGAGGCTTCTGAAGAGATCTTCAATTGTGTTTTTCTATAGAGGGATTATGTAGGTCAAATGGGTATAATATGGATAATTGGCACACGCAGATGTGTGCTTGTTATAACATAAATTATGAATAGGATGATAACAAACTTGTTCAAAAGTTTGAAACATACATAGGATACTTTTGTTCTTCTAGAATATCGACATTGCCAGTCTGGCACACTGCTGTGGTTCAGGCACAGGTCATGTGACTTAAAAGGGGACATGACAAAACTAGGAGCTGCCAGAGAGAAAGCCTTGGTAAGTAACAATAAATACACTGGAGTGTGTGTGTGTCCACGACATGTTCAATGGGTATGTGACATCTCTGTGTGGGTGACGATTGTGGTTGTTATGTCCAATATTAATGTGAAAATGATGCCATGCCCTGCCTATATGTATATGTGTGTGCGTGTTATTTATCTGTGTATATTGTCTAGTTACATAATTTGTTTCAAATATTTGAGCGCCAAAACACTCCACAACCCTTGCAGACTCATTGCATGCTGTGGTTGACCGGTTCTCTGTCATCTGTGGCCCTCTACCTGGTGGTGCTTGCTACTGCGCATGACGTCAGCTCCTTCTGGTTCTAGTCAAACAGAGCAGCCGTCATGTGCATGCTACTGCTTGATAGTAGCAAGTGGTTTTCAGTAGAATATTGTTTACATGAGTTTCAAACAGACACGTACTTTAAAACCAGAGGTTCCCGTATACTTGTCATGTCTATAAATTCCTCTTGTCCTGAATGTGTAATTATGTGTCTCTCTGTAATCTGTGTCTCTGTGTCTCTCTGGAATCCTGAATTATTTGATGCTACCTTCTTGTCCAGGTTGCTCATTAAAATATGTGTGTATCTCAATGAGCCTCATCTGGTTAGATAAAAAAAAAAGAATGCTGGAATTTATTTATTCAATCATGCTCAAAGCACACAGCAGCAGAAGTGATGTTTTCCCCTTATCTAGATGTCCCGGTCACCAAACGGTAGCGTGTCTGTCGGTATGAGCAGGTTTTCGATGCTCAGATTGGGTGACCAAACTGGAGCTGGGCGTCGCCACCAAAGTCAGCCAATAGGGAGGGGCTGACCGTCTCCAGGGGGAGTGTCTGGGCTGGGCTCACCTGGGGGATGTAGAACAGACTCAGGAGGTTGGCCACGGCGGTGGAGACGGCAGAGCCCGACGCGCCCACCACGGCGATGGTGGAGGGGATGTGGTCGGTGCAGTTGCAGAACTCGTCCAGGTTGATGGAGTCCATTTTGTTCTGGGCCACGAAGCTCAGCGTGGCCTCGAGCGCCTTGGACACGGTGTTGCAGGTGTCGAAGATCCTGTAGCCCAGGGTGATGTTGGGCAGGAGGGAGCTGCTGTTGTTGATCTCATCGATGGCGAAGATCATGGCCTGCAGCCAGCGGAAGCCCCTGAAGTTGTACCTGCCAGAGGGAGATTCAGGGCCGCTGTTTACTAGTTTGTGTTTTTTTTGTTATTTTTTCAGCAGATTTCCCTGTGAATTCAGACGGATGTCGTTAAGCAGCAGGTCAGGTTTTAGCCAGGGTGTCTTGCTCGGAGTGCCTACTACAGGTTGCTTTACGGGCCACGACGATCAAACCATGTCAAAATTTTGCTAGGAGGTTAACCCCCTCACCCCCTCACAAGGCTATCCTCTCCCTGAAAACATGATCAAAAGTGTTGATGACACTGTTGATTGATAGATTGAACCACAGATGGATTTTTAACCAATGAAGGACACGTTACCTCACACACTGAGTGGACTCTGGCCTGGCCGCCAGGTCCTGGTCTTTAGAAGCGACTCCAAAGTGTATGGGGAAGAGACCACCAAGGAGAATATCCCCGGTCTTCTGTGCCCTCTGATAGGGCCCGTACGTTGAGGTCAACTGGACGGACCCCAGGAGCAGCAGATAATAACCCAGTAAAAACGCCATCCCTTCCTTTGGTCAAGACGAGACTGTATTCCTTTCAGAGGTTCCCTGATAGCCTCATTGTGGTCCATGGGTCTGCCTGCCATCTGGTTGGGTCCCGCTCATGGTTGCACGGTTTTAAAACTCCTGCAGGAACAAGAGAACATGTTTGTTTTGATTCCCTGCTCTTTATCGCACAAGGTTTCAATGTTGGGTTACACGTTTACATCAAGAGTAGAATGTGGTAAAATACACTTTTCTTTACAAACAAAAATTAAGTTTAGCATCAATGACTTTATATGATTACTATGCTTATGCAATAAATGGAAGTATTAATATACAATTAATACTAGTGTGTTGTTATGAATAGATACAATTCCTAAGGGAACCTGTAGGAATGCCTAGTGGATGGCATACAGCGCTTCCTCCAAATCAGTGGTTGGTTACCAACAAAGTATCGTACAAAACTGGTTATCTTCTCCTGTCCTTTTTTGCACCATTTTATAGTTATATTTCCCCCTGGAAGTATGAGCATTAGCCGGTGTTTATATTCCCATCGTCACCCAGGGCAGCAGATTATACGGATGCTGCTTGAAGTGCCTAAGCTCGCACGCCGAGTGAGGGAGAGAGTCACACTTGAGTGAGCAGGCTTCCTGCGAGCGCCGGGGTCTAAAACGCGCTGGCTTGTAAAAAGCGGTCACCATGGAAAAGTGTGATGGCCGGCCCTCCATCTGGCTTCTAATCCTGGAAAAAAAAAAACTCTGCCGCCATGCCGATGGCAGCGGCCATTAAGAGAATATCTGGAGGGCCACTTACTACAAACATAAACATTACAGAGAGATGTGTGTGTGGAAGGAATCCATTTTACACAACCACTTTCTATAATGGTATGCTGAACAAAGTAGAACCGTTATGGAGATGATGATGCACATTGGTTTTCTGTTGGTAAGCCTCTCCAGACATAATAGTGTCCAATTTGTGTGGTGCATTTCATAATCGAGAGGTATCCATCAATGTGATGTAGGCACTCCATCTTTCCTGTAGGCCTACATGGATAAATAGAAAAAATACCTAAAAGCCCAATTCTAGCGTAATGAAAAGCTACTCTATTTCCCCAACAAAATGAAATTGTGTGAATCTGAATAAAACAAAGCCCTTATGAATCTCTATCACAACAGTGCTATTATTTTCAAGGTCCAACAATAAACAGCATTTACTTCATTAATACTAGACAGAATATAATTGTATGCATAACCAGAATAGCACAATCGCCAAATTACCCAAAAGTCCCCAAACTCAAGTTAGTTTGATTAAGTATCAAATAAAAAACTTTCCTTACCAGAATTCTTGGATGATAGTTTAAATACAGTTGCTCTGTAAGAAGTTCAGCACATCTCAGGAGGGCCGCGTCTGATGTGTTCTGTGTGAGTTTCTCAGACAAAGGGAAGACTGGACCTGTTCCGTTAGATGAATCATTAACCAGGAGAGCGCCAGTACATTCCCTTCAGCTAATGAAGTCATTAACCAATCCCAGCTCCTGAACCCCATGAGCGACATGGTATCACAGAGGGGCTGGCTATTTACAGATTGGGCCACATGTTTATTGAACGTCTTTTTTATTTGCAATTTACAGGTTTAAAATATGCAAGCTAAATGTCAGACTACAGCAGCATACAGGGCAAAAGTGAACAGAATGAGACAGCCATAGCAGGAGGATAATTATCAAACAGCAGCTAACAGTGATTATTGTTTTGGATGTGTCATTAATTAGCACATTAGACTTCTTGCTCAAGGGTGTGTATAGGTAGGTTGCAGAGATTAGGACTCAAACTCAGAAACTTTTCACAGCTGGGAGTTGCATAACTATACCCACCAATCGACCATACCCACTTGCCTCCATATTTATCTATCTAACTGTCTGTTTGTCTGTCTGTCTGTCTGTACATCCATCCATCCATCGCTCTATCAATCTATCTATCCATTTATCATCCAGCTATCAATGTTTTTCTGTCTCACTCTCATACTCACTCTCACTCTCACTGCACTCTCTGTCTGCATGTTTACAATCACTGCCGTACACTATCCCTGCTGCTAGCCTTAATTCATGGTACCGGCACATTTCCAGGGACAAATGGATTGCTCTTAGCGTTCTTCTCACACTCAAACGAGCAAGTCATCAATTTGTTGCTAAGCAGATGTCCCCATCCTAATAAAATCCAAACATGATGTGGACTTCCCGCATCGGGTTAGTAAGAGATCACCTTATTGCAGGAAATGTAAACACTTTCATTTGATATAATGTGGAAATTATTACACGGCCTGTGGAATATTATTTAAAAAAATAAGTTAACTACATCCACTCACTGTAAATGAATCACTCAATTGTGAATCAAAAGTAACAAAAAGTAGAAAAATATTAGATAGGATCTTGTTCAAACAGAGTTTACAAAAACAGGCTGTCAAATAAATGCGATTTGTCTTTTTCAAGAAATGGCATGTACACCTGAAATGTAACATAATGTGTCAAAAAATGTGGGTTTCTCAAGATGTGGAATTTTTGAAGAAGGCAGATAAATGGAAGAGATTTACTCTAAAATAGTCTAGTTTAGAAACTTGGCGACTCACAGCATCATCCAACAGCTAAAAGGTAAGGGAGAACTGCTTAGATGGAACAATACTTTTAATTCAAAAACCTCCCATTTAAATTGTGATACTTTATCATTGAATAATATTTTCTTTCATTATTTAAAAGGATCAGACTTAGAGACGAAAACACACTATTCAGCGGTGCTACTAATGAAAGGAATTGGAATGCTCATTTTCTAGAAAAATAAACCAAAACATAACATTGGGAAAAGTGGTTAGGGGCACCCTCTGGGCACTTTATTCAGATTATAACTAATTTAAATTAGTGTCGAGTGTTGATCAGTTTCTAATGACAATGTTTTGTTTTGTTTTTGATGTTATGATGGTTTGGTGATGTTGACTTTCACATTTGAAATGTCTTTCATTTCAATTTCATTCACTTTATTTTGAATATTAATTTGATATAATTAATATTACCATGTCCCCTAATGGGTTACAAAGTACGTCTTTGTTTCATTATAACTTGCATGCAGCATACTTCTGTTCATGTATTTAGTTAGCCTATACTTTTTTAGCTCAAATTGCATTGAATCTATTAATTCTGTCTTGAAATAAGTAGTGACTTTAATTTACCTCCATTACTTTGAAAGTAATCACTCTTGAACCCTAGTTTCAGTGTTGAGCAATAAGATTCACATAAATCCTTATGAATAGCCTTGAGACTACGGTGTATTTCTATATTTTGGCAATGCTGGTTTTGACAATATGTACATCTGCAGTGTCCAAATAACTTGTATATGTTTTATGTTTGCTTGCATATATATATGAAACCTTTTTTTCAAAGTTTAATCAACATTTTATAAGGCTTTTCCATTCCCTCTCTCCTTCTGTGTTACTACTTAAGCTATGGTCTAAAGATCTTTTACCATTAATATTATTGTTACTGTGAATATGAACTATGTTACGCATATGTGTTAGCGGAGTTGTGGACTTAAAAGCCTTAGAAGTGTATGATTACCTGGCCCACGCTTGGGAATGTTTTCTTCTCAGAGGTCAGGTTTGTTTGAACCGTCCGTCAATCTGTCAATCTGTCAGGTCTCAACCTTATATGCAGAGATGTCATCACAGAGACAGCCTGAAAGGGCTTCAAGGGCGGCAGACATACCCCTCAAATACCAGCAAGGAAGAAACCTTGAGAAGCAATACTGGGTCCCTCCTTTCAGGGACGGGGAGGAGGGTGTATGGTACCATTCCTAGGAAGACATTGATTGTGTTTTACCCCGTGCATCAGGGAGGCTGATGAAGAGACATCTGACATGACTCTTTATGAGGTGGTCAGAGTGGTCTGGTGTTCTATTGGGGTGATAACTGTAGCATTCTGGAGATCAATCTGAGAGAGACTCTACATTGCCTGCGGATGTGTGTCAATTTGATGGATGTTTTGGGCAAGCAAACCTACTTAACCGTGGCTTACGTTCAGAACGATGAGTTCCACGTCATATTCTGTAGGGGGTAAGAGGTGTCCTCTCTGTTGATTAGAATGTATACCCTGGCAATGTGAACAGCGTAAAGCAATATCCTCTTGTTGTTTTATTTTTTCGGCTTGTAATAGCTAATCACACTCACACTTGGTGGTACAATATGGCCCCTTTAAGATTATTTCTTTCCATTTGGCACCCAGTCAAAATGCTCTGGGTTCAATCTCCAACGTCTGCAGGCCACCTGTAGGCCCCCTTGATCAAGACACCCTAGCGGCCTATCTGCATCTCAACGACAACAACCTGAATTCCCCTTGAGTGGCTTTGCCAAATAACTAACCTTTGAGCCATAGCCAACGTACAATGGTTTTCTGTCAGGATGTCTGGGGCCCAGGTACTGCGGTTCCTGAGGAGCCTGTCCAGGACCAAACCCCTGGAGCCCGAGGGGGAGGAGTCCAACTTCCGGCGTTGCCTGACCACACTGGACCTGGTGGCTCTGGGCGTGGGCAGCACCCTGGGTGCCGGCGTGTACGTGCTGTCGGGGGAGGTGGCAAGGACCGTTTCCGGGCCCAGCATCATCATCTCCTTCCTGGTGGCCGCCGTGGCGTCCGTCTTTGCCGGGCTGTGTTACGCCGAGTTCGGGGCGCGGGTCCCCAAGACAGGCTCGGCCTACCTGTACAGCTACGTGACCGTCGGAGAGATATGGGCCTTCGTGACCGGCTGGAACCTGCTGCTGTCCTACGTCATCGGTATAGAGACCTATCCAAGATAGATACTTTTAAATTTGATATCCCATAAATAATGTGAGAACCATGTTTCTCTGCTTACCTGCTGCTCAGGAACGTCCAGCGTGGCCCGGGCCTGGAGTGGAACCTTTGATGACCTCATCGGGAACACCATCGCCAGCTCGCTGAGAAACATGGCCGCCATCGATCTTCCCGGTCTGGCGCCTTACCCAGACTTCTTTGCGGCCGGCCTCATAATGTTACTAGCAGGTACTTTCTTTACATAGTCTGCTGTAAACATATATATCACAACATATATATATATATATATATATATATATATATATATATTTATCTATGGATGAACTACAATCTTTAGCAATGCATGTTTGCAATCAACGTGTGGGAATGAATGAATATATAACATAATAATATCCTAATCTTTCTATTCAATCGAGATTATAAATGTTTTGTGTTAAAATCAACGTGCTGTGTACGTTTTCCCGTAATTCAAATCAAATGTCATTTTCTGTCCACTTTCTTCTCAGGGATTCTTGCATTTGGAGCCAAAGAGTCTGCTATTGTCAATAAGATCTTCACAGCGCTGAATATCCTGGTGTTGCTGTTTGTGATTATCAGTGGCTTCATAAAGGGGGACATTGATAACTGGTACACCAGTGAGGAGTCCATTCTCAACGAAACACTATACGGGTTTGGAACTTACCCTTTTTACTGAATGCAACACATGGAAATATATAACAATATATAAAACATAACATTAAATGATGCAATGACAATTACCGGCAATTGTGATGGCGTTAAAATATAATGTATTCAAATGATATACTGTATTTTGATAGATATTGCTATTGATATTGATAGATAATTCATATATTGGTTCGGAAAAATGAAATGATTGGATGATTGAATGAAATAATTAAGGAATCTATCCATACACTCCATCTGTGTTCCCTCAGCAACCTGGCGTTGAATGACACCAGTAGCTATGGTAAAGGAGGGTTCTTCCCCTTCGGCCTGAATGGAACCATATCAGGGGCAGCGACCTGCTTCTATGCCTTTGTGGGATTCGACTGCATTGCAACAACAGGTCGGTTCAACACAAAGTCGAGTACTACAATCAAATAAATAACAGGATAGGTAATGCAAAAAGGGTGGGCCAGATAGTCTAGTGGTTAATGTGTTCGAATCCTGGAGGTTCTTGGTTTGAACCCCAATGTCAACATCCTTGAGCAAGATGCCCTAACCCCTTCCTTCTCCATCTGAATCTAATATCGAACATGATTTATGTGTACACTAATTTCCTGTCTGGGATTTTAAATCTTATCCCATCTTGTCTTCTCTGTAAGGAGGCGCTATGGTTAAAAGAGATTAGTTCAACTTGATTGTCATTGCAAGTAATTGCTATAGACCACAAAATGCAGTGTGGCAGTGCATAAATATAATTAGCCCGGCGGTATAATGTTAATATACGAGACATAATATCGATCCAGCCAATCGATTGATCCCGTCTGATCCCTGAAACGTGTCCTCCCAGGAGAGGAGGTCCAGAACCCCCAGAAGTCCATCCCGCTGGGCATCGTGGCGTCCCTCCTCATCTGCTTCCTGGCGTACTTTGGCGTGTCGGCGGCGCTGACCCTGCTGATGCCCTACTACATGATCAGCGTCCAGAGCCCACTTCCTGTGGCCTTTGAGTACATCGGCTGGGCGCCGGCCAAGTATGCCGTGGCCGTGGGCTCGCTGTGCGCCCTGTCCACCAGGTGCTGATAATGGGACATAAACACACACATACACACACACACACACACACACACACACATCTGTTGGAGGATGACGTTGAAACACTTTGGGTTGTTTACATGGAGAAAATACAATATAAATGTATATAACCCTAACCCTATTTATTTTATTTAAAGGAACAATATTAATTTAATTTAATGTCATTAATATTCACCAATGTTTATGTTATTCATTCAAATGTATTTACAATTTTTAAAAAGTATTTTATCCAAAGTTTAGAATGCCGATTTCAAAGACGTCTGTTTCTCTATGTTTGACAACGCCTTTGGCAATAAGTGGGACCATTTTTCCCAGAGATACAAACAGTGTCGCCACCAACAGCCAGTTAATCACATTCATAATACTGCAAAGTATTCATGGGCTTGGTTTGTTGAAAAGGTTTTGATGTGTTGTTGTCCCTAGCCTCCTGGGGTCCATGTTCCCCATGCCCCGGGTGCTGTACGCCATGTCCAGGGACGGCCTGCTCTTCAAGGTGCTCAGCAGGTTGAGTGAGAGGCAGAGCCCTGTCATCGCTACTCTGGTGTCCGGTGCTGTTGCAGGTACACTGTATAGTGTGTGTGTGTACCTGTGTGTGAATGTGTATGTGTACGTGTATGTGATGTGGTTAAGTATGGTGGGACATTGGGTATAACATTGAAAAGCAGCAGCACCTCATGGATTGTCTGTGTGTGTGTGTGTGTGTGTGTGTGTGTGTGTGTGTGTGTGTGTGTGTGTGTGTGTGTGTGTGTGTGTG
>JAOPUD010000145.1:5336542-5351751 GCA_027122715.1 Trisopterus minutus | reverse complement strand
AATGAATCCCCCATTTTTTAAAACAGCAGTCAATACATTTAGAACGAGCTTGTTCCATCATCATCATCATCATAATAATAATAATAATAAAATGAATAATATTATTAATAATAATAATAATAATAATAATAAACCAACTTGTATTTTTAAATTAACAATGAAGCCAGAAGGGAGAGCTACGTTAGCGCAGCGTGTAACTAAGGTTGTCTGCTTTACAACAACTGCTCCACTTCTGCTCTGTTTTGAATAGGAGAAATATTTCAGGGAGAGAGAGTAGAAATGGTGAGCTAAAGCTAAACAAATTATCCACATGTAAAAAAAAACAACACATGTTATAGTTCAACCCAAATACAATAACGTTTTTTTTACAAAAGCATCTACGTACAAGATATGGCAGGAAGTCATAGGGGAAGTGCTTGAGATGGAGGGCACACACAGACACACACACACGCACATGTGTGCGATCACTGATTCGCGGAACCACACACATTCTTATAAAAATAATTGAGAAATGCGACCTTTACGACAAGTAATGAAACATGGCCCAACTTATTCAAATTTTTGATAGAGTTCACACATAAAAGGAAAAATATACAGCAGGTTCTCTAAGAATTTAAATGTAAAGTATTGTCAATCGGTTACATTCTGCTATGGGTTTCAGAGTGTGTTGATCATATAAAAATATACTCTTCATTTTGTTTTGTCACACACTTGGTGTATTTGGACCACATTTTGATCACGTTAAAAGTGAGTTTGGTTTTAATTTATTTTTTCCTTTTTTGTCTTTGAGTTTGTCAAGGTGGTGAATTGTCAATGGTGAGAATTAAAGGATTGTAAAATGATGAGTACAAAAGCATTTCTGCTCCGATCGGATTGAATGCTTCGAGACTGAAAGTTGGGAGGTCAAAAATGTCTTTCTTCTTTTTTGGCTTGATAAATAAAACTACAAATATGTGCAAACGTAACATCTTGGTCCGTCTCGTGACTAAAACAATAGTTTCATTGTTCGTGATCTCTGTCAGAATAACGTATTAGGGGCACTTTTAGAATTTAAAATAGAGCAACTGTATTTTTAAACTCTCAAATGGTCTCTAACAAAGAAAGCACAAAACAGACATGTGAACATAGGAACATTTCTACCTTAATTTTGCTTACGTGAGTATGAAAAAAAACCTAACCCCTATATAACTACGTGTTCGAAAAATGCAACATTTAAAACCTTATACACACTATAACATGCAACGCTCAAAACCCAGCTACTGTGTCCAATTCTTTTTTTTTGTTGTTTTGTTGCATTTCTTAAAAAAAATGTTTTTTTTTGGTCTACCGTATGAAAGTAACACAACAATGACACCAACTGATGGGAGTTAATGAAGAGAGATAGATGCAGTCTGTACAAGCACCCTGCCACACACAACTAAATCAAATCAACTAGGAATCTTGAAGATTATACAAGTCCATACTGTAATAGGAAACACACACACACACACACACAGACACCTTTTCTCCCTAACACTAAAATACAGATCCCCTAAATATTCTTACCATTCTTTGGTATTTTTTAAATAATAACAAACAAGCAATTAAAATGGCCTCTAGCGATACTAATGGCCCCATCTCGCACACGACCACACCTTTTTCTGAAACACTAGTGCTACATTACATTTTTTTAATTGAAAGTTTGCATGCCTGTTCTGACAATTATCATGTAATCGCTGGCTGTTCGATCTTAGATCTTATTCTCCTCTCAGAATGATACAATGATTATTCCTAAAATGATGAGATAAATTATGGGTACCCTTTTTTCTCTCTCGACTTTGGGGAAACAAAGCAGGGGCAGTGCTCGCTACGGCAGGAGCGCCGGCAGACGTGTCAAAGGTGTGAGCGCCTGGTGAAATCAGGACTGGTTGTTAAGTGGGTTAGTGCGGAAGAAGATGGAGAACACCTAGCTGGGCTGGAATGTGCTGGGCTTCGTAGGAATGTATACTTTTTTCAGTTTGGGTTGTTTTTTTTTGTGGACATTTTTAGAAAACTATATGTTCAGATAGCTCTCGTAGGATCGCGACCGATAAACACAGAACAGGCTACATGTAAGGTCTTTGTAGGCTAAACTATATCCAAAATTAAACTCTTCACAACCGAAAAAAAACGATTTGACTGGAAGGGACACTCTTTAAAATATATATCCCCCATCAAAACAAAAATAACGATTTAGTTGAATCGAAGCTCTTTAAATGCAACTGTGTGGTAACAAGAGGGTGTATTTAGTATAACTCATAAGTGGCACATGCTGGTTAACCTCTGTTATAATTCATAAATGTATTTGAGAAAGCACACCACAAGTATAGCAGCTGTGTTACTGCAAAAGTTAGCGTGGTGGCTGTTAGGGATGTTATATAGCTTTGATAGCATGTAGGCTATCCCAGGCTATCCAGGATAGGCCTACTGTTACATGTTTCTGGTCAGTGTGTAGTAGCTTAGCAAAAAACTTGTACAAGAAAACGTCTGAGTGTGGTATGGAGGTTGGGTGGAAGGGACAAGCTGTACCACGTTGCCTATGAAGTGATCTGTTTTTGTTTTAAAATATCTTAAAAATAGGTTTATGTAAACTAAATGTCTGTCAAAATGTTTAACATTACAGTTTCACTCATAGCTATACTCCTTTTTTTTTTACTCTAAGTTGTGTATTTTGGGAGGATGTAAAAAATAAATTAATGGAATTACTGTGCTATCTTAAACTTAAGAAAAAAATCTGCAATTCAATCCCGACAGGCGCCACTGTAATTATTCAAATTTGTGTATTATCTCTGTCAAAGTGTTGGCGCCTCATATTTTTCAAGGGGCAGCAAATACCAACAGTTATCCCCTTTTTCCAATTCAGGCGTTATAAAAGCTAAAAAAGGACGATTGTGCTCCAATCTGGCAACCCGGCATTATGTGGGGTCAAGGCCTTCAATCATCGTCCAACATTACACACATTTCTTTGACGTGATTGTATGATTGCTGAAGGCGTGCTTACCAATACAGCCGGCCAACATAAAAAAAAAGACAATTTCAGCAGCCAATTAGTGATAACACGTGAAGTACAATTCTAGCGGTAAAATGGGCTGAAGTCCAGTGACAGAGAAAGTTCCAAACAGAATAATGTAAAATCTATTCAGAAGATGTATTCCAATGGTAAAGCCTCAGGTTTTAGTACCAGAATGGATGTGCTTTACAAGGCTACTTTCTCTTTCACTTTGTCTTATGTGACTTGAACTGAAAAGACAAATGCCCAAATAAATGCCAAACAGCAAGGGAAACCCACTTGAATAATCTTTCTATCACAGAAAATAAAACTAAATGATTAAAACCAAAAAATGAAGGCCAGTTTTATTTTATTTTATCGAGCACCAGAATTCCGTTAATCTTTTAATCCTCCATAAATATATTAAATGCCAGCTGCAAATTAAACTGCATATATCATGTTTTGTGAATAGAACATGCCGGGTATTTTAAAGGGGTCTCTCTAAAGGATACACCCACGGTGAACAACGTCCTTCAAGCAGTCAAGCATAAATAGTGTCATCTCAATAGACCATTGTGTATATACTGTATTTGTGCAACGGAGGAGAGCAAATCTATGAATATGTTGTATAGTTTAAATAGGCACTTGATAGGCGTATCCCCTATATCCCAGAAGGTATCACCTAGCTGCATGTATTTCTTTATCTAACTATCTGAAAATGTATTTCTGTATCTGTGTGAAGATGGTCTTATATACATCGTATATTTATAAGAAGTTAGTTATCTGTATGTACTGAAGTAGGACCAAAGGAAAGAAAGCTGTCGTTGAATATTCATTGAGTTGAGTTGCATCTTAGTACGAGTTACAGTGTACAGTTGAACTTTGAGACTTGGTACATGCATGGAGGATGAAAGGTGAATGAAGTGTGAAGACTGAAGAGAATGACAGACGCATCCTCCCGGACCCAAACCCTTTCTGCTTACTAGCCGTGCTCCTTATGTGTTCCTGTCTGGGTTTATCTCGACAGACTTTGTGTGTGTGCGGAGCGAGCACACACGGAGGACATCTTAGCTGCTAAAGTAGCCTTATCATATCACGCCCAACTATGAATAGACGAGTCAATATGATGGCCAGAAAAATGCGGGATTAGGTTCGGAAATGAAGATGCATAAAGACGAAGAAGAAGAACGCACGAGGGACACTGACGTAGACCCTGGACTGTGTGCACGCACGCACACACGCACACACACACACACACACACACACACACACACACACACGACAAACAATAATATCGTCTAAACACCATACAAAAAGCTGCTGACTCAAGGCTATCTATGTTACCACGTTTTGTTCTGTAAAAATATATGTATAGCATACACTTTACAAACGAAAGGTCTCCACTTTTTTTTTCTTTTTTTTTTCTTTTAAATCTAGCAATTACAGAAGCACAATTGAGAAATTGGTCGTGGTGAAGGGGTGTGTCGCAAACATTTTTTTTGCATTTAAAAAATGCCAGACCATTTGCAACATTGAGGATCATGAATAAAAGCACGAGAACGATGGCTATCAGAAGCAACGTGAGAAGAGGAGAGCGACGGGCACGGAGCAACATGTGGCGTCTCCGCCATGTGGAAGGTCATGCCGCACAAGCTAAAATAAAAAAATCAGGCGCTCTCCTCGCTAAACCCTCGTTTGCCATTCAACACCTTACAATAAATACAGAACGTCGACGGACTATAAGACTCAGTCATTAAGCCCTCATCTGGATCACTGGTTTTCTTTTTTTCTAAAAAAAAAAGAAACATTTTGTATAGCATGAATCCGGAAAAGAAACCAACGCCAAGCTAACTAAGCTAACCGACTATAAAGACCAATGATAACAAGCAGATTTATAAAGAAGACGCGTCTAGCTACAGTCAATAGTGCATTTAATATATGTATAATACAAAATATGCAAATTTAGGTAAACTGCGAGATGCAGATAAGTGCCAAGAAGGAATGCTAGATCACCAAATACACACACTTCACTAACACAACTAAACTAGTATATTCGTCTTTGCTTTCAGATACATCGCGATGTTAGTTTGGCAGTGCTTGAGTCTGTACTGAGCAGATCAAAATAAATCCAAAATATGAGCAGTGTGCCATAGCAATGCGGTTGGAGATATCCCGGCAGTTGCTTTATATATATTCTATATTCTATATAGTGCATTGTCTGTTAAGGCAATAGAGAAAACCTTGGTGGTGCTGTGTAAAGACAAAGTAGCAGGCGACCAAGGCTACAGATGGTAACCACCAACAGTACACACGCACGACAGACGGCATACTTAGTCACAGGCAAAACTAGTTGCTACTTTTTTACCGTTGTTGAACCAACTGGTTTGGTTTAGTGCCTTAATGTGTATTTTTTTTTTCTTAATGAACTCTGGTGTACTTTGATTCAGTGATGGGGCGAATTAAATAAGGGCTTTCTCTTAGGTCAACATGTGTTCCAATGGTAAATATCAGTTCCCTTTTAGTCGTGTGAATTTAAACTGTACTCTGTGGAGTGTGAAACCGACGCCACAAGGGTGTGTATTCGCGACTCGGCAACACCAGCGAACGTGATACACAGCCTCTCTGGTTAGGGATAACCAAGAGGTCAATATTTGATCAAGTCTGAAATCAAATCCACATCACGTGCCCTGTTTTCTATTCGCCTGGGTGGTTTTGAACGCTGCTTCTTAAAGTACCGGCGCTGCATATTGCGAAGGAAGCGCAGAGTTCACACACATTTCACTTTTCAACAGTTGGATTGGGCTACACATCACACGGACACGCACAAACACAGAGGAAGGGTCACGACTACCACTGACTGTTCTCACACCGCATACCATTACATCCCAGTTATTTCCAAATACACTTTAGGATATACCATATCATTTGTTACATTATTATTATTATTCATACTATTATTATTATTATTGTTGTTGTTATTTGTATTATTGATGTTGTTTTTGTTTGGCTTGGATGGTTTGATAGGAATCTGTCCTAATGTATGTACACTTGTCACTGGGGGGAATTAATAGATTAATTGAAAAGGTTCAAAGGAGAAATACAGACACACTGTGATAGATTTAAATCAAATAAAAAACCAACAGAAAATGAAAGTAAATATGTGATGGCAAGCAGTTACAAAAGCCAAGAAATGTTGGGTTGCTTATTGAATAAATTGAAGGAAGAAAAAAAAAAGCTCTTCTATTCTCTACAACCAAAGATAAGATTAAAAGCTGATTCTGCTAGAACTATAACATCTCTGCTAACAGTAGTGCACTTATTGGTTTAGGCAGTGCAACATATATGCAAGAAAACAATGCAGTCCACTTATTAAAATTATTGTTTTTTTCCTGCTGATTAAATTGATTAAATTAAAGCCGTAGAGGGTCATTTGAAAGGAACAAAAACAATGACATATTAAGCACAGGCATTCAATGACAATGTGCAAAGTAGCACTTAAAAAAAGAGGACCCTACAGCTTGGGGCCGTGTGTGGGTCGTTATATTATCACAATACACCCGCCGACGCGCCAGATCTCCGGCAGGGAGAGGATACGAGCAGTTGTATGTGGCTCCTGTTTCTGGTTTAGAAAGAAAACCAAATGAATCAAATAATAGGCAAACCACTGTCACCTCATGCGTGATTGACACATTTCTCCTCCAAAACTAGTTTTTGAAACAACCACTTCTGGGTTTGTTTGATTGTTTGTCTTTAAAACGGAAATAAGGAATGTACACTTCAATTCTTTGAATCATTTCACCAGCATACCGGTGACATTGGTGGTTGTACTTGATTTGTGACTGTATTTCCTTTCAGAAATGTTGCATGCCATTTGTGCCACTAGGTGGTGCTGTGCATCAAGAGAGAAAAAAAAAGGATTGTAGTTTCTACCTGGGAACAGGTTGTACATAGATTCCAGGAAGGAAGTAGGACGGCATTTTTGTTCAGTTTTTTTTTTTTTTTTAACGGGTTCGATAGATATTATTCCCTCTTTGCCCTCCTAAAGAAAGCCTAGCTTGAACACTGTTCAGATATAATTTGATTCCAAAATTGCAGCCACATGACTGGGCTACACTTGATAACACCTTAATCAACACTGGTTTACCAGTTGGGTGAGAGATGTAGAGCGGTAAGAGAGGAGGAGTTTTGTTCAGCATACTCAAGCCCTAACTCTGAATGTAAAAGGCCAAAAAACAAAAAAAAAAAGCCGGAAAGAAACATCTGGCTTTTTTTTTATTTTTTAGGTTAGGATCTGAAATGAAGTGGTCTACCAGCCTTAACAGTCTTTAAAGATATTAGTGGCAGTGTATGCGAAGTCAAAAGCTCAAACTCCAAAGTGTTAACGACCTTTGATCGATTACTGTCTCATCAACACACTCGAAATGGAGCAAACTCAACCTTTCTTCGCCATCAAAATGTATGGACAATAAAACCATGTGCGGAGCCCCTGTGACTGCTAGCAGGAACATGGCATTTCAATTAAAATGAGTCAAACTGGTACCTTGACAACGGCGTCGTTGTCATCCCTTAAAAACCATGGGAATAAATAAACCCAGTGTCAAATTAAACTACTCTCTGTGTTTTGTTTTTTTGTTTTTTGTTTTTTTTATTTTACATAAGAAGGCAACCTTGTGACCATCAGTATTTTAGAGGGAATATGAAGCCTAACCCAGATGTGTGTGTGTTTGCTGTCGTTGTTGTAAATTATACCACAGTAAGCTTGGACTTATTCATGTTCCAAACTGGTCAATATGGGCTCACATCTGCCATGGTAAACATTTCATGGCAATGCACACGTACACACACACACAAGCACACACACACACACACACAGATACACACACGCAAACGACCACATAGACGCATATGCAAAATACACACACGCACACACACACATACATATGCACTTGTATACTCCTACAAACATATCTACATTATATGTGTGTTTGTGTGTAATGTGTTTCTCGTGTAGGCCTTTCGGTAGTGTTCAACACATAATCAGTATTTTAGGAAAGCACACATTTAGAGGCCTGTAGTTGGATCCATCCAGTAGATCAGTTTCAAACTACTAAGCCTTAAGGCCACCAATCTGTTTTCTTTTAGAATAACAAACAAAGAAAAGAGAAGAAAAGAAAAAAAAAAAACATTTTTTGGGAACTCAACGTGCCAGTGTCTCTACTCATTACTCTTCATACCCCCAAAAGAACAAACGAAAAAAAGGAAAAATCTAGTGCCATTTAAATTTCTCATTCTTTTTTTTTTCTCTCGAGAAAAAAAAAGAGTATTTTTTCATCTTTTTTTTTTTGTAAATTTTTTTTTGTCGTTGTACTTATCCGTCGGAGACGTGCATGCGCACGTGGTCGTTGAAGTGATCCATTTGGTCAAACTTGGCGGGGCACATGGAGCACACGTAGGTGGTCCCGTCCTGGCAGCCGGCCTCCGCGGCCACGCCCAGCCCCAGCCCCACTCCGCCCCCCACGCCGGCACTCACCGGCATGGCGGGGGCCGCCGCCCCGGCCCCCGGCTCGGCGACGGCCATGGGCATGGGGATGGAGATGGGCCCCGCGGGGCCGATGGGGGAGCCGGACAGGGCGGTGACGGCGGCGGCGCCCGTGCTGTGCAGCGCCATGTGGCGCTCCAGCAGGGTTTTGTGGGAGAACTTCTTCTTGCAGATGTAGCACTCGTAGCTCTTCTCGCCGCGGTGCAGACGCATGTGCACGTTGAGCGAGCTCTTCTGCGTGAAGCGCTTGTTGCAGATGCTGCACTGGTAGGCGCGCACGCCCGTGTGCGTCACCATGTGTTTGATCAGGTAGTCCTTCAGGGAGAAGGACCGCCAGCAGATACTACACTGGTGGGGCTTCTCGCCTGCAGAGAGAGAGAGAGGGAGAGGGAGATGGAGAGAGAGAGAGAGAGAGAGATATTAGTTAGGCTGCCCTGGGTCTCTTTCCTCAATTCCCCTATGCCAAACAACATTCAACTTAAACTCTTACATCTGTCCATCTCTAGAAAGAAGGAGGGGTCATTCTTGTGGGTTACTCAAGGTTTCTCCCTTGATGAGTACGTTCCTATAATCCTATAATGTGGGCCTGTGAAGCACTTTGAGGCTGTCACTTTGATTGACGGGCTATACAAACACAATCTACTCCACTTGACTTGTATGAGCATTAGGGACACGCAGAAACAATTCTGAGCAGTTATTTATGTGATCTATATATAGACTTATATTATGTGAAATAATACGTGGGGGATATAAAAGGAGAGGTTAATCTCCCCCCGCTGTGATGCAGATGAACACGCTTCAACACAACGGGACGACCCTTAAGATCATCTTTAATATATCCTCCTCTTTAATATCAACATTTTATATTTGATCTACAGCAACACGATCATAAAGACGCGCAGGGCGGCGGGGTCGACTCAGCGACTGAACTGACGAGCTGTGGCGGTGCCGCTGAACGCACTTTGCATTAGCCTAGCGTCTAACCCATCCATTTCCCCAGGGTTATGGACACAGGTGGCCCCGTACGGCGCTTGCTCACTGACTTATGTTCTCAGATGCGTTGCTTGTTTGAACAAGACATCACAAGAACATAAGTTAAAAGGTAAACACAAACACAGACACCTTGTATGCACACATGCAGGCGCACGGCAACGCACACGGCAACGCACACGGCAACGCACGCACGCACACACACGCATACATCCCGACACCTGCCATTACGAATAACCGAAACACAAACACAACATCCGTTTAGCAGTGACACGGCGAGGGAGAGCGAGAGAGAGAGAGAGAGAGAGGGAACGTGACGTACCGGTATGGACAAACATGTGTTTGACGTAGTTCTGTTTGGCAGTAAAGGTCTTACTGCATAGAGTGCACTCGTAGGGCTTCTTCTCCCCGGAGCCGATACCGCCAGCCGCTTGCTGCTGCTGGGCGGACACCTGCTGCTGTCCCGACAGGGGGTTGGGGTACGGCGTCATCGTCGGCGGCGGCACGGCCACAAACTGTGGCTGCGGGCCGACGATGTTCTGTGGAAGGCTGAATAAGAAAGGCTTGTTGCTGGCCGACTGCCCGCCGAACAGGGGCAGGTAGCCGTTGCCAGCCGGCCCGATCACCGGGGAGTTGCTGGTCATGGTGAGGGGCATCCTATGGTTGCTGGTGAGAGATTCTGCACCCTGCCGCAGGTATTGCGGCGTGCCGGACAGGGACTGGCCGGACGCGGGGTTCCCCAGGGGCTGCATCATGCTCGCTTCACTAGTGCTGTGGCAGGAGCCTCCGTCCTCGTCCCCGCCCTGCTCCGGGGACGAGTCGTCCACCTCGATCTGCACGGGACCGTCGTCCCCCCCCCCGTGGGCCAGCTCCCCCGCCTCGCGGCCGAAGCTCATCAGGTACTGCTGCTGCTCCAGGGCGTCGGGCTCGGTGCCGATGGACGAGCTCACGCCCGAGTCGAAGCTCTCGCCCTTGGGCTCGCTCTCGGGGCCCTCGGCCCCCGCCTCGCCGTCCTCCTGGCAGTCGGCCACGCCGTCGTAGCAGCCGTAGCTGCCGTCCTCCGCCTCCTGCTTGATGTGCATGCGCACCGGCCGCGGCTGCTTGCGGCAGTGGGTGCTGCTCTCGGTGGACAGGAAGCGCTCCATCTGCTGGGACCGCTCGTGGATGCGGGTGATCCAGGGCGGGTCCTGTGCCTGCTGGTCTTTCTGCTGCTGCTGCTGCGCCCCCGCCCCGCCCCCGGCCCCGGCCCCGGCCGCTGCCTCGAAGTTGGAGGCCAGCGTGGTGACGTAGGGCGGGCGCTCGCGGGCCGTGCCGTTGGGCAGGGACAGCCCCGGGTAGGAGTAGAGCGAGCTGTAGGCGCTGTTCTGCGACGTGGCTTGCATATAACCGGACTCGGCGTCACTGCTGGGGCCCGATGTGCCCGACTCCGGGGTGCCCAGCGGGGTCTCCTGGCCCGAGTCCCCCGGGATCAGGGGAAACCCCCCGGCCCCCGTCAGGCCCACGTTCTGGGACACGATGCGCGTGCACTCGTCGATGACGGTCTTGATCTGCAGGATGCTGGCCGCCGTCAGGATCTGCAGCGCCTCCGACTGCGACACGCGCAGCACCCCGCTGTACATGAAGTCGATCAGCTTCTGAACGGACTGCACCGACACCACGGAGGGGATCTCGATGTCGCTGTAGCCCAGGAGCAGCTTGTCCTGGAAGAAGGGGCTGCCGGCGGCC
The DNA here is from genome assembly GCA_027122715.1 of Trisopterus minutus. NCBI lineage: Eukaryota > Metazoa > Chordata > Actinopteri > Gadiformes > Gadidae > Trisopterus > Trisopterus minutus. Next base: position 5,340,490 of record JAOPUD010000145.1, on the reverse strand, counting down.
AGCACGCAGCGGTGAGCGCGCAGCATACTGCCATGGATCCGCACCGTCACGTCACAGAAGTGCCCGCGGTTCCGCTGCTCATTGAGGGTCTCGAGTACAGAGTTGCTGAAGTTGTGGAGGTTGATGTTATGAATACGCTCGGTCATCCCCTTGCAACTGGTGTCACCTGACCCCCCCCCGGAAACCAAGGAGGAGGAAGGAGAAAAGCACTTGTTTAGAGCTGGCGAACGTTTACAGCTTTGCTGTTAGGGTTAGTTGCGATTCTATTACACTCATGTATCGGGTGCTTTTTTCCAAAGGAACTTGGATGTCATTTAGGGGGAGGTAAGGGGTAAGGGCATCTTGCTCAAGGTGCCCTAACCTAGCAGACTGGGGACCTGGGAATGACTGGGGGACTTTAAAAGATCTTTCGAAGCAGGATGCAGTAGCCAACTCTGTTTCAAGGGCGGGGCTATCAGATACCCCGATCATTAGCTGTTAACATACAAAAAGGCGCAACCCCCCCTGATTTCTATTGGGTTACAGTTGTTCAAATCTAGCCAATCACAAACCGCCTACACCCTCTCTAAGTTGAACAACGTGATACCTGGGCGAGACGGGCCCCAGACATGTTGGTTTGTGGGGGATCTGTTGTTGGGCTGCAAGACAAACAAAGGGCGGTTTGCTGCTAATACCAAACACTCCGTCGCTCCAATGATCAATCCCTTTAGGAACAATAGAGGCTGAGGTCTGGCGGGGAGGAGGAGGAGGACAGGATGAAGGTGAATCCTCATCAATTGTTTGATCAACTCCTTAAGAGTAGTGGGAGGATAGAGGCAGATGTTTGGCAGGGATGGGGATAAAAACAGGATGAGGGCGAAACATATGTACGGTCTGATCCACTAAAACTGGGGGTCAGAGTCCGATCTGTCAGGGACGGATGAGGGTGTCATCGTGTTAACTCTTTGATCAGTCACTAGTGCTGGTCCGAGAGAGGGATCTGACAGGGATGGGTAAAGGTGTCATCAACTAACAGCCGGGGTCAGAGATAGGGCTCTGGCAGGGAGCGGGATGAAAACAGAACAAGGAAAAAACATATCTAACTGTGTAGTGGTTGACACATTCCTCGACAGGACATTGGGGATTGGAAACCCAAGCCACCATAATATTCTGCTTTACAGTGGTACTGTGATAAAGGACAAATTAAATGATTGAGCGCAAAGCCTTGCTTTGGACAAAGGCATTCTTGCTGAATAATAAATGTTATGTCCATGAAATAGCTGCTTATGAGACAATGTATTGTATAAAATATTTTCAGAAATATTTCAGATGGCTGTAGCTTTTGGAGGCACTAAGTCTACAAAGCTTTTTGGAACGGAAATAGAGAAATAATGGAATTTAAGTAATTCTGGTAAAATTACTTTAAATTATGTTAAAGTGAAATGCGGTAATAAAACAACTTCTCTGTGAAAGTTGGGTTTTTTCTAGCTTTTAAAAAAAAAAAACCCACGATGCACGTCCTCGGCGAAGGACAATTAAAATGGTTTCCGAGTACATTGTACAAGTACATCAAGGATTCTTATCTGGATGTAGTATCAACAGCCGACAATAGGGGGCGAACTTAGCTCACAAATAGATTTGGCTCCTTTGTCTGCCATGTGTTCCCGTGATGGCGCTTTCTCACTATCCCGGGAAAACACTTACAGTAAATGCACCGCAGTTTTAACACTGTTTAAGTTGAATCCCTGTCCAGTTTTTCCCATCCAAATGCTAAGGAAAACCTCAAATTAAAATAAAACGTGGAATTCTAAAGTAATGTTAAAAAAGTAATATAGAATATGACAATATGCAAAAAATAAGACTGGTTATCTAATTTCTCATTTAATTCAAATGTTTCTTTGTACACAGGAACAAAGGCTCCTGTAGATTCAAATGACCCCACCCGTGAACGGCTGTCCAACATATTGCTTACAAAAAAAGTGGGACAAGAAACTGCCTCCATTTTGTTCTTGGATAGGCCTACAATACAAATCTGCCCCATTCAAAATATCCAAATGAATGTTTTTATTTGTACTTACCGACTTCCCGAATGTATGAATGAATGCACATTTTACATTAAATCCAGGTGTGAATTATGATACATTTTTCAAACTAAACACAATGAACACAAAACACATTTCTCAGTTCAACAAAAGGATTAACGTCCAAAAGGAAAGGACGTTAAAAAAAAATAAAACTTCCATTAAACCCGGCAAACACACAAAGTGTATTTGAAACACAAACTGGTTCCCCACAAAATCCTATGCACCGTTTTCCCCACCTTTAACAGCGTACATTTGTTTAAACAATGAAAACAAGCCTGCAGGGTCCTTCTAGTCCCGAGCCCTGGAGACAAACGTGAGCCCCACAGCCAATACCGTTAAATGGTCCTTCTGCTCACCGGTTAATAACCTGAATAACGGCAGGGTAAACACCATAGGCGTTGTAGTACTCACAGCCAGATAATGTTGTGTGGGAGAGGAGGTGTGTGTGAAGCTGGAGAAGGCTTCAGGTTTGCTGGTGGCGGAGGTGTGGCGGGTCAGGGGGCACGGCTAGGTGCTCCGGCGGCTCCTCTTCGTCCAAATCATCTGTTGATTCGCCGGCCGGTGCGGGACCCAGCCCGGGCAGGAGGAGGATGAGGAGGAGGTGGAGGAGGAGGAGGCAGGAGGCGGCAGGGAGGAAGGAGAGAAAACATACAACATGTGTGTTAGTGTGTGTGAGTGTGTGTGTGTGTGTGTTAAAGAGCCCAGGCACGAAGCAGAGCCGGATAGGAGACGAACACACACATGCTCATACACAGCATTAACGTGGAGCCTTGGCTCCGCGGAGCTAACTAAACACAGGAGACGTCCCCGCCGCTCTACCTGACCGTCAATTACGAATCAAGGTTGAAAATGACACAGCTCCTAGGTACAAATCTTCCCTCGGCAGTGGTGCTAACCTCTCGCAGAGCCACACCCTCCACACAAGACTGCTTTTCCTCACAAATGTACACTGGTTCTCTTCTCAAGAGCTCTGGAAGCACAAGCACAGGGAGTGTGAGTGTTAAGTGTGATACCAAAAGAGTGTTGGTAGGGGGGTGTGTGTCTGTGCGATGTGTAGGGCTGTGTGTGCGCGCGTGTAGGGTTGGGTGTGTGTGTGCGTAAGTATGTGGGTTTAGGGGTGTGGGTGTGTGTGTAAGGGTGTGTGTGTGCCTAAAATGTGTGTATGTGCTCGAGTGAGTCAGTGATTGTGTGTGTGTGTGTGTTCATGTATTGGAGATATAGATTAACTTATTTTTAGGACACATTGGCCAGCTAAATATTTGATTTAATTTTAAAGCATGATCAGGGGAAGATACAGGTAGCAAAGTTACCAAGAATACATTCAGTCAGACAATTTGTGAACAAGGTTCTTATAGGGAAACCTTTGCATTGCGGTTGGTGGACATACAGGTAACAAAGGTGATTGGGAGTGACCATCGCGGAGAGTTTAGGATTGGCGGAAGAGGCCAAGTTAAACCGCAATACAATATAGGTGAAGTGGATATGTCTGCAAGCAAGGCTGCAAGACAGTTAAAGGAATCTGCACAACCGATAAGTCCGTCGATTGGCATGGCCTTGGTATCAGACTTCGTGGCTACAGTGGCAATGCGAAAGCCAACTTCTTAACAATCTTAACAGTTCTCAGTCAGAGAGGGGTATCTCTAGGTACAGGGAGAATGTATTCAATTCCTTTAAAATGTACTAGTTATTATATAAACAAGGTTAATATAATTAGTATATAATTGTATATTATAGTTATGATTGATATTTCCATGACAATAGATAGGTAGGTGTGTGTGTGTGTGTGTGTGTGTGTGTGTGTGTGTGTGGTGGAAATATCAATCATAACTATAATATACAATCACATACAAATTATATTAACCTTGTTTATATAATTACTATGTAC
>JAOPUD010000145.1:5244702-5258383 GCA_027122715.1 Trisopterus minutus | reverse complement strand
GAGTAAGAGACAGAGGAATATATATATATATATATATATATATATATATATATGTATGTATATATGTATGTATAGAAATAAAGGGTATAGACGTAAGGGACAGACCTAGAAGTACAGAGCGAGAGAGAGAGAGAACTGGAGGTAGAGCGAGAAAGAGAGAGAGAACTAGAGGGAGACAGAGAGAGAACTGGAGGTAGAGTGAGGGAGACAGAGAACTTAGAGGGAGAGGGAGAGAACGAGAGGGAGAGAGAGAGAGGGAGAACTGGAGGTAGAGAGAGAGGGAGAGAACCAGAGGGAGAGAGAGAGGTTGGAGAGGAAGAGGAGTGCGAGGAAGAACAGGAGAGATAGCGAGACTGTTACGCAGCTATCCAGGGTGGAACACGCAGGACCTGTTTGGACCTTTTTATGCTTTTTGGTAGTTTGTGGGGACATTTTTAATTTCTTCCGTGAAATGGATCTCTGATGAAGAGCAGGAGGAGGCAACAATTTATTTTGGGCGCGTTGTTTTGGAACAAGGTCGTTCCTCCAAGGGATTCTCCAGCCCAGCCGGAGAACACTGGGATCCCCTCAAAACTGCAACCAGCATAGTACTTTAAACTGCGCAAGTATACTGGAGTATCTTCCACTAGCATTATAGTGTAATACTGATCAGATCATAGAACAATACTTTATAATGTGAGGGGCATACTGGAATATCTTCCACTAGTGTAATACTGCTCAGATCATAGTACAATACTTTATAATGTGAGGAGTAAACTGGAATATCTTCCACTAGTGTAATACTGCTCAGATCATAGTACAGCACTTTATACTGTGAGGAGTATACTGGAGTACCTTTCACTAACTGTATAGTGTATTAATACCAAGATGAAAGTTCAACACTTTAAACTCTGAGTATAAGGAAATACTTTCCACTAGCAGTATTGTGTTATACTGGGTGACAATAATACTTTCTGATATTGTATTTGTCCCACTAGAAGTATAGTGCAATGCTGTCTTATTACAATATAACACATTATATGGTAGAGATTACTTACTGTGTTGTGTCAAATGTTTGACTTGACCTTGTCTAAAGCTATGTTTACAGATTGAGTAAAAGATAAATAGTTGCAACGATCAAATGGTTCATATATTTTGAGCACTCTTTCACATGGAGCTGGTTATTTGGATTCATTTTACCTGTTTTAGTAAGCCATGATGTCGTGACTCCTAGCTTAAAGAGCAAAATTCGCTACAGAACTTCGGTGCTTGGACATTTTTCGAGAGAAGACGCGACTACAATAGCTAGCATACCAACTGCTGTGTTGTTGGGATGTAAACGACGGCGGTTGCCAAATCCTGTGCCGGAGCTATCAACCAGTTTTGACCAGTCATGTTGCTGTCGGTGTGGTACGCCAAAAAGATGGGCTCTCGTTTTATCCACAATGTGCGTAAGGCCCGGGGTCAGCATCAACGCCTGATGGTAGGAACCCTGTGGATCATGTTGGCATTGCTTTAAATAAACTAGCGCGTGTTTAAACTATTACTGCTATGTTTAAGATTTTAAAAAGTAAAAATACAGAAAGAATACGGTGGTGGTGGAGGTTCATTGACATTTTTGCTTTGAACTTCAATCCTACATCTGTGTGGTTGGCTGAATATCAGGTGCCATGTATCCCATATGTGTTCACTCACAAACGACACAAAACCAATGCTGCTCAACTAATAAGAAATAGGGAGACTTGATGCACATATGATCAGAGTTGTGTTTAGATTCATATATGCTATTCATATTCAAGGCCAAGCCCAATGGTACCAGAAGACGCCCAAACTTCAAGACATCAACATCCATGAGCAAACACATTTAATTAGGGCTGCACTACCCTAAGGTCAAGACCGTCTGGAGTATGTTGTTTTGGCTCATTTATCTGTATTTATTTATTTATTTATTTACAGTGGCCCTCTTTATTTCTTTCTTACTCTCTTCTTGATGTCTTTCAGTCTTCCCTTCTTTCTGTCTGTCTTTCTATTTGTCTGTCTGCCAGTCTGTCTGACTGTCTGTCACTGTCGGCCTGTCTGGATCTCACTCCACTCCACTAACCCTGCCACTTCAATGACCTCTCTCCCTCTCATCCCCTGCTTTGTCTCCCTCTTCTTCCTACCCTATTTCTTCATCGTTTCATCTTCGTCACTGACAGAAGCCTGGCTCTTTTTTTTCGTCTCTGTCCGTCTATCTATCCAGATCTCACTGTCTCTTTAATAGTCCCTCTCCCCTTTAAACCCCTTCTTTTCCCCTCTCTCTCCCTCTCTTTCATCCTCTCCTCATCTCTGACACTGACAGGAGTACGCTCTGTGTTCAGGATGGCAGGAGAAAGCCTTTTCATGTAGCTCATGTAGCTTAGCCACAGAGTCGCCCCCTCTGTCCAACCCACGCGCCTCCATATTCAGATAGACACTGGGATACGTTCTGACTTTGCAAAGTTACACTGGATTTGATTAACCAAGTTACTGGTGTTGTTATCTTTTTTTCAGGGATACCCAGGGATACTCCTTAGGGTGTTTTAATATCAATATTTATATTCAATATATTTAATTCAATGCATTCATTTGTATGGTTTTAATATGCATTAATCCAACCAACACATTAGGTAGTAATCACAGATCAAGCAAAATGGATCCATAATTGTATTACCAATCCTTATCCTTATCCATTGCCTTATCCTTACCTCCTATGCATAGGGATAGAGAGAATTTATTTATGTTTACATATATAAATATTTATACGTATGTCATACTTGGTATCCATGGTTAATAATATATATTTGTATAGTATATCCCCTCTATGTGTACTGAGGATGCCCACATAGAGGTTCATCGCATGCATGCAGCGTTTTACTGTGTTCATTTCCTAAAGCTCACACACATATGCTTTGTGACTCTGCTACATGTGATGCAAGAATTATAGTTGCTGAGAAATTGCAGTTTGGTAAGAATGAAGACTTCCAAACCATTTGTATTTTGACAGAAAAATAAAGAGAATAACAGACAGACAGAGATGGGAGAGAGAAACAGAGAGCTAGCTAGAGAGACATACAGTATGTATAGATAGAGAGAGATAGAGAGAGAGAGAGCGATAGAGGGAGAGATTGAGATTCCCCATAGGGAAAGCGTTGGGCTGGGCTCAAATTTCTGCCTGCTCCACCCATTCTATCCATCGGTGGATGAGGAACACTTTGACGTAATACTCAGTCCTGGCCCCTGCCATTGGACATTAGACAGTCCTAGTACCTGCCATTGGGCACCGGGCTTAAGGTCCGAACCCATCTCAGAACAAACCAATACGTCCTCTAGAAAATTAGAATAAAAAAATAGAACTGAATAAAAATAAAAAGGGAAAAATGTTGTTAGTGTATGTGTGTGTGTATAAGAGAGCGTGAGAGTGAGAGAGAGAGAGGTGAGCATGAAAGAGAGGCTGCAGGTCAAAATACACCACTTTGTCAATGAGCCTGTAATTCCATTGACCTGTTGTCCTGTCATTCGCTGCATCACCTTCTTCCTCATTCATGATGATCTTGAGTGCTGTCACTGTGTATTACTCAGATTTCACAATGTTCCACTTCAGCAGTGACCCCATGAGCCACATGCTTATGAGGACACTAGTAACCACAACTTTATTCATTTGTATTGGGTCACACAGGTAAATCACAATGGCAGGGTCCAGGACAGTATTTTAATAAAGGTGTTTGAACGTTGAAGACCTTGTCATTCATTGGATTGTGTCCTCTTGTGAAAATTGTGTGTTGTCATCTTCGTGAATTCACCAATCTACCAGGGCAGACTAACTAACTATCAGAGCTCTCTGCTGATTCATTGACAGAGAGACTGAGATAACAGGCATTCATGTTTTAAATGTCAATCATCGGATGTAATTGTTGTATTGTTGAACAGGGAGATCCAGCTAGCTAGCTGCTCTAATCGCATAACAAGATTTCTTAACGTTTTTTTTTATTCTTTTCTCCCACAGGGAAATTCTCCCCCAATGGTTGTGAACACTGACACACTCGACGGCTCGCCATACGTAAGAGTTCTGTTGAAGCCTCCTCGTTTAAAAATACCTAGATTATGATAGTTATGTAATGTTTATGGGATGGAGTTTGGGGTCATTTTGTCACTTCCATGCCAGTTACAGATCGACATGCTACCTATGTGGTGAATTAAAATGTGTTATACACACAGTATGCTCAGACTAGATTCCATCTTAAAATTTTCCATCTTAAATTTGACCCAAACAGAGAGCCACTCCTATGACCATGGTTCCTAACTATCCCTCCCTCTGACTCCACAACGCTGGTAACTGTTTTCTAGGTCAGAGACCATAACAAGTTTCATAATTCCATCCCTCTTCTGGGATTGGCTTAATTTCCGCCACGTAGCTTGTGTGTCACTTACTTGTTTAGCCAGAAGGCGAACTGGGCTGTAGAAGTGGTGTTCATTATCAGGTACAAGCCAAGTACAGGACCAGCTCTGAATACATATTCCCTCCATGGAGTATGGGAAACACACAGTGTCGTTATTTTCTGTTTTTGAAACTCCCTTGGCAATAACATGTTGTTTGATTAGCTACACACACAGATAAAAAAAATGACAAAAGCAGAGTTCAATACATTTTATAGCAGTTTAATTTGCAACACACAGGAGCAAACTGAAAAAACATGTCCACTACATTGTTTTGCAGTGAAGGGCTGATGGTTATGACTTGTTTATCATAAAAAATGTCAACATTACAAAACACTGTTCAACAGTAACTGATGTGTAATAACTGTTCATCTTAATCAATTGACCAGTATGTGTATAATCATCCTCTGCGCAGGTGAATGGAACGGAAGGAGAAATCGAATATGAAGAGATCACATTGGAGCGAGTGAGTTCCTCTCCGTGAGCTTTGACACCTGAACCTTAGCCTCTCTATTTATTTCCACATGCTCATCTTTGTCAGCCACACAATTCAGATGCTATTGATTATGGAGTTATATTTCCAATACGTATATAGCCGAGCATAAAACACCAACGCTGCTTAAGGTAGCTCAGGGGGCTAATGTCATCATGAATGATGGCTAAGGGCTGGGCAATTGTGGCTATGGTGTTCTGTGTCCGGTCACTAGTGTCCACGGTCTGCCTACTGGTAGGCTGTGGATATCAGAGATCAAACCCATGAGCAAGACGCCCCAAGATGCCCCTCTGTGAGTTCATTTCATTGGATGAAAATCCTCTCCTGAACTACTAAATATTAATTAGTGTGTTTATTGGTGACTCACTTTGACCTACTTCACTGCTACCCGCCTAGCTCACTGTTGGTGCTGTGTGCGTCTCACCCCCAGGGGAACTCAGGTCTGGGCTTCAGCATCGCCGGGGGAACCGACAACCCCCACGTGGGCGACGACCCCAGCATCTTCATCACCAAAATCATCCCTGGCGGCGCGGCGGCCCAGGACGGCCGTTTGAGGTGAGACCCACAATGCATTGCTCTCAGGCCGAGATCCTGAGCTTAACCAGAACCTAACCCTAACCTCTGCCTCTGTCTAGACTATGCGTGACAAGAGGTAATTTGTTTTTTATTCTACAATTTTAAAGTCTATATGTATACATTCTGTATTCTAATTCTTACATTCCACACTATCACATTCTATATTCTACATTTTGAACCCTTCATTATCTAGCAGCCACAACAGGATAGCATCGTAATAATTTGCTTTTCCATTGCGATAGTATGCTTGCACATGTCACATGTTTAGTGATGTTCATAACCTGTGATGCTCTTGACGTTAAAACAGGATAGTATCGTGGTTAAGGTGCATGTCAACCAGCTGAAATGTTCTCGGTACAAACACAATTCTCCACAGTCATACCTGTGTGCATCTTTTATGCACAATTCCTCACCACCATCGGCACCTTAATGACATAATCGTACAAATGCACTCTAAGTCTCTCTGAATACAACGTTCTGCTTAATAACAAAATAGCAAAATGTGAAATAGAAAAAGTACGTATGATCTCTCGGCCATGTTCAGGATCCATATTATATGCTTTGCATCAACAAAATCCATGAATTATTTGGCTGGTGTCAGCAGCTGCTCTGCCTCCATGTGCGGTTCCCTTGGTTCTCTACACACGGGACTGTCGCTCCTTTCCTTTGAATGCCATCGCAAAGAAGCCAGACTTCTTGTTCTCCTGAATGTAGAACACGATATAGACGTGCACTAGAGAACATCAGGGATGGTATGGCTGCATGTTTGCAGATGTGGCGAGGTAGCCACTGTATTTATAAATAGATCTGGCATATGTCGTATCTTTCATACTTGGATGCTCAGAGTAAATGGGTTACTGAGCCGTGCAAGGTTTAAAAATGCAAACTTACAAATACAAACAAACTTTACTTACAATGCAAACTTTTAGAAATGCAAAGTTTACGTGCAAATCTGGGGTATCTGAAAACATACAAAGAGTATGTTTTTGTGGGACAGTATGAGAAACGTTACCAATGCTGAGAGCTAGTCTTAAAAGGTTCACATGTCGCTTCACATCATGTAAAGAAAACCTTTTAGGATTACCTTGCCGCATCACCGGGTTATCAGTCATTGTGGTAGTTCTTTGTGGCAATCGTCAGGGTGGGGTGTTGCAGGCAGCCCAGAAGGTGACAGGTTAACCCTCACTTGACCCACGTGTGTGCACAGTTTGATCGACGTCAAACACAGCCCCTTGATGTCTCTTTACAGCCATCGTGTAAAAGCCTATTAGAAAGATATTAGAAAAGCGTGGGTCCTGCTGCTGCACTGGGTTGACTTTGAATACTAGAGCCAATCAATATGTGGGACAAAAGAGGTGAGCGTGCTGTGTACACCTGGTCACTGTACTTGCCAATGGTGGATTGTGATTGGCCCTTCTGGGTTCCCTCTAAGAGAGACATGCTGGAAATTTCAGTTAAAGTCTTACCTTTAATGTTGGAGGCATGATAAGCCATGATTGGTCATTATCAATTAAGGCTACAGATTTAATTCTGAAATAAGTAGTAGTCACAATGGTTTGAACAACATGAAGTAAAAAAAAACACTACAACACAAAAGAGATGGACATTCAACGCAAGGGGAGAATTGCGTGTGCATAGCTGTTAGATCAAAAAGGCCCCACATATGTGATGGCAGTTCTCGTATCAGAACAATCAATATCTCCCAGCCAGCATGTTTTTTAAACAATGGGAGGCAGAATAATGGCCCCAATCCGAAAGGTTCTGGGTTCCATCCCCAATGTCTGCAGCAAATCTCTAGAAATCCCTAAGCAAGATGTCTTAACCCTACCTGCTACTTAAATTCCTTTCTCTCTATTAACTGTCTGACCCCACCTGCTCCTTAATGTCCTGTCTCTGGACTGTTGAACCCCCTTACTGCTCCTGATTGACCTGTCTCTGTATTCACTGTGTGTCCCCTACCTGCTCCTGAATTACCTGTCTCTGTATTCACTATGTGTCCCCTACCTGCTCCTGAATTACCTGTCTCTGTATTCACTGTGTGTCCCCTACCTGCTCCTGAATTACCTGTCTCTGTATTCACTGTCTAACCACTACCTGCTCCTTAATGATGTGTCTCTTTATTCACTGTAAATCAATTTAGATAAATTGACTCATTCCCTAAATTGAAATAGTAAATACTAAATCGAGATACTCTACTAGATCCAAAGAGGAATGATCTTTTGAGAGAAAATGCTTCACCGTTCCCTGGTCCATATAAGCTGATGTCTTTTTAGCCATCACATGACTCACACCTCAGATACATCCCTGGATCCCAGTATCAGGGGGCGAGAGATGTGAGAATCTATCTTTAGGTTGCTTCAGCAAAAGCAACCTCACACTTTGGATAAAATTAGACGTTGGAGTACATCTTACCCCCTGGGTGGTGATGAGATACACCGTCAGACTTTATGATCACTTTAACTTTAAGGCCCTGCTGCCCACTCTAATAAAGGGTACATCTGAAAAAGAAAAAAGTGTCTTTAGTTTCTGTGATTGTCTTGCAATACAACAGAGCTTTAGTTAAAATGGTTAAGCGCATGTGAGGAGGCATGCACCGAAACAGGAGCGCTGTTAAGGGTCCGTTATTGAAACCATCCGTACAGATGACAAACTCCAGAGAGGAGAAACTGTTTATACATTCAGCCGGCGTGGCGGTGGACCGTGACCTCCGCTGAACTCGTCCCCTTCTGTTGTGCCGCGTCCTCAGCGTGAACGACTGCATCCTGTTTGTGAACGACGTGGACGTGAGGGAGGTGACCCACAGCCAGGCGGTGGAGGCACTGAAGGAGGCCGGGGCCATCGTCCGCCTCTACGTCCTGCGGAGGAAGCCTGCGGCCGAGAAGGTCACCGAGATCAAACTCATCAAGGGACCCAAAGGTTTGTGTGTGTGTGTTTGCGTGTGTGTGTATGTGTGTGTGTGTGTGTGTGTGTGCGTGTGCATGTGCGTGTGTGTGTAATACAATGGTAAACACCAACTGTTATACCAACGTCTGTCATTATGTTATTTTTTTGCATCATGAAGTTGCCTTTACTAGACACTCTTCTCCCCCTCTCTCTCACTCTCTCTCTCTCTCTCTCTCTCTCTCTCTCTCTCTCTCTCTCTCTCTCTACGGAGCCCCCCCCCGTCTCTACCTTTCCCTCTCATCTCCTCCAGGGTTGGGTTTCAGCATCGCTGGAGGGGTGGGGAACCAGCATATACCAGGAGACAACAGCATCTATGTCACCAAGATCATCGAGGGCGGGGCCGCCCACAAAGATGGCCGCCTGCAGATCGGGGACAAGATACTGGCGGTGAGCCCCCCTTCTTTATGTGATGTATGAAGCCATCCACCCCCCCCCCCCCACACTGTGGGCATCCCCGTTCTCTACATGGACACTGACTCTATTCAGTCAATTAAACTTTATTTATATCTGCAACAACAACAATAACAACAACAATATGTGTTTGAGAAAGAGGGCATTTTCAAAAAAAATAGGTACATAGGTACAAGTCAAAGCTTCATTTGACTTGAAGTTGATGACATTACTCGATAAGAAGAAAGCTGAGCTAAAAATGTCTGTTTAAAGATTTGGTTCCCACTCAAGGTAAGGTTATATATATCAACAACTAAAACATCCAGAAACAAAGAGACGCATGCTGTGTGTGCTATAACACACAATGGCTTTTCAATGATTTGGAGAGAAAAAAAATGTAAAGCTGTAATTTTCATGGCTGGAGCTGACATTCATGGATATGTTAAACTATGTGTAGGATGGGGGCTTGAAGCCCCTTATTTCCCTGGTACCTTGCTGCCACCCGATGGCCAAAGCTGGAACTCCAGTTAGCCTGTGATTAGCAAGCATTAGCAATGAAAAATAGTTTTTACCAAATTATGTCTTAGTAGTTTCAACAAAGCATTCCATAAATAAATAAAGCATGCGTGGGGGGGAAAGGATAGCCAAGGTAGCTACATGCTAATGCTTACTTTACTGGTGCAGTTGAACAGCGCGATACGCGCTAATATTAACTATAAGCGCGCTACATGCTAATGCCCACTTTACTGACTTTACTCAACTGGCACAGGTGAACAGTGTGGGCTTGGAGGACGTGATGCACGAGGACGCGGTGGGCGCGCTGAAGAACACAGCCGAGGTGGTGTACCTGCGCGTGGCCAAGCCTAACAACCTGTACCTGACCAACTCCTACAACCCCCCAGACCTCACCAGCAGTGAGTTCACCCTGCATGGTTTAAACACGACGCACAAAGAACAACAACAACAACGTTCTCTCTCTCATTTACCTATCGCCCTCTACCCTTCATGGCCTCACCAGCACTAAGGCTCTCTCTCTCTCTCTCTCTCTCCCTCGCTCTCTCTCTCTCCCCCCCTCTCTCTCCCCGCCCCTCCAGTTAGGTATAGCAGTAGAGTTTCAAGGTTGATGGTGTAACAGCCGGGAGGAAAGTTGTTGTACTGCTGTGAGTGCACATGAGCACAGCTCCCTGAGCTTCAGTGATTGACACATTATAACGACACGTGGCTCCCATGACTTTGTAAAGTTATTGTTGCTCAGCGGTGAAGCAATTATCTTTTGCGACCTTTTACCAACTATTTTTAAAATTGTTCTAGCCAGAGAGTGTGTGTTTAACTATATCAATATGGATGGTTACATTGAGGTCTAATTTGACGGGGTTCAATTTGGGGTAAGAGATTATTACGCTGAGGTATGTAGTGGAACGTTTAAGGTTAGGGGTGTTTACATTTTGTGTATTTTGAGGTTAGGGATGGCTACATTTTTGGTATTAGGTTAAAGGTGATTCGCTTAAAGTATGTTGAGGTATCAGGTCAGAAACGGCTAGGTTACAGTATTTAGTGTGGTTAGGATCCAAGGACTGTCGTAATGGCTTCCAGCAGTGTCTGTTTAGTGTCTTCCTTCAAAAGCACAACCTGGGCTGCATTTATAGCTATGAATACCGGGGAAGTGTTTCACGTCAAAGTTCTCCTCCAGGTGTTTCACAGATATACCGTAAAAGTGATGTGTCAGGGGTTTTTTTTTGGAGGACAGGAAAAACGAAATGGTAAAAACAGATTTGTCGATCTCACATCTAAGACTTGGGGGGGAAGAAGTGGCATGTGCTTCTTGTTGAATAGTGAAACCAGGTGTTCCACAGGAATGTGTTCATGCTGCCGGGAGTTTTAGAAAAGTATGCGGTGAAGACATCTGTTTTAGTGGTGCTGCGACTCAGAGACTACACAGAACCCTGAAAGAGAAGCTAGCAGGTTCATTAACGTGTGGGGGGGGGGGGTGCCTGTGGCAAATCGATTTTGAAAATTACACATTTTAAACAGTTTTTAGAACCGTGCTCACACTAAAGATGGGCTCCGGCCTTATCCTTATTTTATAATGATTTACAAACCGTTTTCCTACCGGAATTAATATCACGTTAAAGTTACATTATGTGAAATGAGATGCTATAATCCTACATCTAGAAAAACTTTTAGATATCATTTTTAAATCCATTTGCTACATACTTTGCCTACTTTGAATAACCTGCAAATTGCTCTTTGTATCTACCAACGTTTCCCCAATGTAGTATCTCATACCTGTATGTTGTTTAAGATAATATATTTATTGACTTTATTTATTGATTCCTGACGGGAAGTATCAGACATGTAGTCGATACAAATATACGTCAATTATATATCTTGTATGCTATGCAGTACCTGGTTTGTAACTGGCATGATGCTGAAATATCTTTCTTTTGTTTAATTTGCAGCATATTCTCATATGGACACAGACCTCAGCCACCCCAACTACCTTGGCTCGGATTACCCACAAGCCCTCACTCCCACCTCGCCCAGCCGCTTCTCCCCTGTGCTGCACGGCATGATGGGAGACGAAGACCTGCCCAGGTAATTAAGAGGACACCAACGCCAATGGCTTGGTGCGTGCTTTGGTGGCTGCTTTGTTTCCTTAGATTCTCCTCTCTACTGCTAACTCCCAAAGCCCATGGGAGCAAGAAACAAACAATTAAGAACCGTAACTCATAACTGTGTCTGACCCTGGCTGGACGTGCAGGTTGAGGGCGGTTGCTTCGGATTGGTTGAGGTTGGTTGAGGTTGGTTGAGGTTGGTTGAGGTTGGTTGAGGTTGGTTGAGGTTGACGCTGCCTTAGGTGTGTGAGTGGCGTGGTATTAATCTTCCTAAGTGCTGCAGGTGACCACAGAGGGGAGAAAGTACCCAAATAAATACACTCTGTTTACCATTTGCGGAGGGGCTATATAATGTTAGCAATTCATACATACATACATTTTAATTGAAGCTTGAAAAACTGTTATATACTTTAGTTAAAAATGCATAAGAAATGGATGTTTTGGGGGCTGAATCCACCGTGTTCGTTTTTGATGTATAAATCAGTAAGTATTTAATACCCTGTGGATTTTCTCATTAGTGTGGCTAGTGGATGGAACCAGGAACCCCTTACATGGCCACAAACATTCACCTCACACCTCAGTGGTCATGTGACTCCAGGCCTTTGGAAGGTTCTCCCAGCCCTCTGAGTGATGGCTGACTTGACACGATCCCTTCTTTCACTTTTCACACTCACATAGGCAGTTCTTATTGATCATAATTATGTTGCCTCATCCATTTACTTTAATCAATGTTAAGAAAACAGACGGAGTGAGATTAAAAAAGCACCACTTGCGCCGCTATGAATATTATTTATATCCGTTTCTTATTCATTGTAGTTCTAGTCCAAATCATACCATCAATCACAATGTTGTCCCTAACCATCCGTCATGTTCCCACCTCGAGCTGCAGAAGCGGGAGCGAGATAAGGGAACGCCTTGTGACTCCATGCATATCATTTAACACCCCTCTGAGCATTATGCTCTGTTCAAGTAGCTTGTATCAGTCTGTTCTTTTTTGTAGTTCCACTGGCAGGACCTCAATGTCCCAGGTCCTATTTTTACCTCATCTAAATTGAATAAACAGCAGGGAGAAGAGGTCTACTTGTGACTCTGTGAACATCATTGAGCACTGTTCTGAGTACTACCCCCCCCCCCGTCCGTCCGTCCGTCCGTCCACAGGGACCCAAGGAGAGTGCTGATCCACAGGGGGTCCACGGGGCTGGGCTTCAACATCGTGGGAGGAGAGGACGGAGAGGGCATCTTCATCTCCTTCATCCTGGCCGGGGGTCCGGCCGACCTGAGCGGGGAGCTGCACAAGGGGGACCAGATCATCAGTGTAAGACCACCAGAGAGCGCAACGCCGCTCACCAGCCTCCGCGAGACACTCCAAGACTCATCCAGAGTTCAACTAGACTCTGCATAGCCTCCCCCTCCCTTACCCTCCCCCCCTCTTATGCACCTATGGTCTGTTGTACGTCCCAGCACTTGATGTACGCACTTATTGTATGTTGTATGTCCTTGTACTGAAAAATAGTAGCATTGTGTAGCATCTTATCCTAGCCATCTTTGTTGTGTGCAGGTAATGGGTTAGGTGGTTCTATGAACATCCTTACTGTACCGACAGCCATATATTATTGTTTCTCTTTCTTCTGACAAATGTGCTGATTGTAAGTCGCTTTGGATAAAAGCGCCTGCTACCGGTTCGGTCCACGGTGGTCATAGATAGGGTTACGTTGTGTTTCATAGTGATGGTGTGCAGAGGGGATAGTTAGTGATCGTGGTAGACAGTGGTGTGACAGCGGTGGTGCATAACTGGTGAACAGAAGGCGTGAACAAAACCAGTGCTGGCGTATAATGGTGATAGGTAGTGATAAATAGTAAGAAGTAAGTAAGAGTGATAGTTATAGACAGTGACAGTGTGTGACAGCGTGGGGGACTAACGGGTGTACAGAAGCAGTGATTGTGATGGTGCATAAAAGGTGATAGATGGTGACAGTGGTGAGACGGCGTGTGACAGCGCTGGTGTCCTGACAGGTGAACGGCGTGGACCTGCGGATGGCGACGCACGAGCAGGCGGCTGCGGCGCTGAAGAACGCCGGTCAGACCGTCACCATCATCGCTCAGTACCGGCCGGACGGTGAGAACAAACACCAGCAGCGGACGGACCTGCGCACGGGGCCACACACACACACACACACACACACACACACACACACACACACACACACACACACACACACACACACACACA
>JAOPUD010000145.1:5107820-5121335 GCA_027122715.1 Trisopterus minutus | reverse complement strand
CAGTCTTTTTAGTATTGTAGGGCAAAAGCTGTCAAATAAATCATTGTATTAATTAGAAATGATGTTGCATTGTTTTTAGTTTTTTTTTATAACCTGATATCCAGCTCCCGGTCCTAAAGAATGTTCTTGATCTTTAGGCCTTTGTGAAGTCTGTGAAGCCCTTCTTCTTCACAATAACATCCAAGTAAATTAGGTTCCACATTGTGGAATATCATTACACTAAGCACACATGTGCACATTGAATGGAGATTTAATTTAAGAATCAAATCTCATCGCCTAGCTGGAGGTCTGCCTGATTTCATCCAGCATAAAAGACATGAAGGCAATCTGTTCGAGTTCGCTTTTCTCCCCGCACTCCAGCAGACAGGAGAAGCTCCGTTCGTCCTGGTTGTAGGCCAGGTCTGAGTAGCCGCTGGGCCCGCGGTGGACCACCATCGGTGGGTCCCAGCCCGCCCGGCTCAGGGGGGCCCGGTTCAAATACACTCCCAAGTCCAGCCTTCTTTTCCCATCGGTGGGATGGCTGAACGCCAGCCAGGTCGTGTCCCCCGCACCCCCTGATCCTTTGCCCGCCAGCGGTTTGGGGGCGGGGAAGCCGATGACACTGCCTTGGCAACCGTTGCGCGGTTCGACGAGCTGCTCTGCCTTACGGGGCTTCCCGAAGCGTCCGCCGCTGTCCCGGCTCAGGGCCTCCACCCGGCACGCCCCACTGTGACGGGCGTTGCAGTACAGGTGGGCCGTGCCCTCGTCGTCCATCACCTCCGCCATCTCGCACTCGCACGACGCCGCGCCCAGCAGCTCCCCCGCGCGCCACGTGAGCCCGGCGTCGTCGCTGTAGATGGAGAGCGCCCGTGGCTCGACCGTGCACGGGAGGGGGAAGAGGCAGAGGCACTTGACGCGCTCGTAGTAGGCGTACGCCGGCACCACCAGGCGCCCGCTCTCCAGCTGGACGCCGTGGCCTGGCCCCACGCCGAACGTTGCCCAGCGGCCCAGGGCGTCCCCGATGGCGCTGTCCGTCAGGTCCGCCGTGGCGCCCCACGTGGTCCCGTGGTCGCGGCTGGTGACGCAGCACAGCCGCGTCTGGTTGCGTCCGGTCAGGATCTGGTGGTGCTCCGTGACGTGGCGCCGGACACAGATGAAGAACAGGGAGATGGTCTGGGTTTTGCGGTCGTACACGGGACAGGGGTTCATGGTGCGGTGGTCTGGGAGCTGGGCTGCGGAGAGCTCCTCACACGGAGACCACTGTTGAGGAACTGCATTGTGGGTATGTTTGTTTTCTTGGAATCATTGAATGGGAATGGGATTTATTGACAGGGAGGTTTACCCATACAATTTGGATGTTGTCTGGGTATGTTGGTGCAAGGAAGTCATACTAAATACACTATTCTTCTGTACAGTAATTCAAATATAGTAATATATTCATATGTAATTAGTTAATTAACATGCAATTAAATGTAAATAAAATAATTATGAGAATACAACAGAAACACATTTATTATTGTTATGTTGACATATCAGTTTTGTGAATGCATTGCAATGTGTCAGGTGAATGAGATCTTGCCATACCTGTATAGAACCGTCTTTTGTTATTGTCCCTCTTCTTATCACGAGGATTTTCGCATCGCTGTCCGATGGAGAGGTCCTCTTCTCTGCAAAGGCGAGGTACGTGTGCCTTTCCGGCAGGTAAAGCAGGGAAGGGATTCTGTACGTTACGCCATCTGGCTCCTTTTTGAACAAAGTTGTTTTGACAAGTTCCGCAGTTCCACTTTTTGATGACGGTTTCGCCATGATGGACGATTCAAGATTCTGCACAAAATAGCACAATGTTTGGTAAATGCATGTAAAGCATTGTTGTTATTTTACTGTTGTCGCACGCAAATTCTTTAATCGTTAATTTATTGTCTGCAGGTGAAACATCTACATCTACCTACAGCCATCACAGATGCCAAAGGAGGCACGGGATGCCATTTCATTTCAAAACTCGTGATCTTCCAGTGGGAATTATCGAGAGTTAAATAATACTTAGATAATACACAAACAATCTTAAATAGTACTTACATCTGCATTTACAACACCACTAATTCTTGAATTAATCACTCGGAAATCATTACGACAGCCAGCTATCCAAACTAGGGACGCCGTAAGGTGGGGAAGTTAGGGCGATTTCAAAAGTCTAGCACTGACAGGGGTACCTCAGATCACACTAATATTATTATTACCACCATCATGTATAAGTTAATGTAATTTAAATGAAAATGTTATCTATACGAACGTAAAGAAAGAAAAAAATGTGGTTTGTTTCTCCATTTTTGGCGATGAAGGTTAGAGGCATATAGCCTTTATATTCCACCCCTCGCTATATGTATTGCTTGGTTCATTCTGGTTAAACAGTTTTCAGCTCTGAGCGAGATAAAATCTGAAGTCGGTTGCGCTGTAGTCAAGTGGTAGACAAATGGTAGGCAAATGGTAGAGTTAGTAACCTAGGTTTCCAAATAAATGTATATATTTATTCATGGTCCATGCTTTTGTGGCCGTTATCTTATATAAATTAAATATTTCTTCATCAGACATGAAATTCGTATAGGCTATACAACAGGGCTGTATGGGAGACAACAAAGATATATACGTATATATATTTTTTACCAGGGCAATCTGTCCGTCAAATGCTGACTGACGTGTCTGGATTCCTCTCAATGGATATAGGCTTACTGCGGTTTCTAAAACGTCCAAAAAGCATGCCCTGCTTTTTGGACAGCAGCAGATCGACCTCAAAGTGAGCGAGCACAAAAACAAACAAACAAACAAACAAGTAAAGTTAGAATCACTCCGATTTGTTACAAACTTTCAAATACTAATAAGTGATACGATGTGCTGAAGCCCTATTTTCGTCATTTCTAACTTTGTTTTGCAGATGGTGGAGAGCAGGCAGTGAGGCAGGGAGAACCGTGCGCTCAGGGAGAGGAAAAACAGAACGAGGAGGGTTGTAAATGATCTATGATGGTAAACATGAATCAATAAATTAAGGAGACACATGACAATACAGACTAAAGATCTACCTGGGTAAATCAGACCCTGTAGGCTTATGTACCATTCAGTCTAATCCAATGTAACCTAGATTGATGACCTAGCAGGCCTATCTCTGAATAAACCACGTACTTTTTACTTTTCTATTCCAACATGCCATTTGAAGACATTTTATGACAAATACAATAGGCCTAAGGCATGGAAGGTTGGTAATGGTTGTGGCAGCTTCAAGCGTCTTGCTACAAATATTTTAAATAACACTCTTTAATAAGAATGAAGACCTTTTTAAAAAGAAACCTGACATGTATGATTAATTATTAATTTCTAATGAATTCGCGAGTATTTTTAGGGATTGAGAGAAATGGCAAACAAAAGGTCAGGTAGCGCCCCCCAGCGGCAGGGAGGAACAGATGTACACGTTGCTAGGAGATTGTGGCCTAACAGACACTGGTGAGCAGTGAGGATTGCAATGGGAAGCTTGGGAACTTTTTATTTCAGCGACATACTGGGGGAGCAATTATGTGCATTTAGGGCTTTGACTTTAGCTCAAGTAATAATAGACAAATGCTAGAAATGTCTACCCTTTACAAGACAGGAGATGGGGAACGCCATCGGTCAAACTGCTTCCCCGTCCCTGGATTCTTCCGTCACAGACAAGAGGGTAGGTTAATCAAGGTTGACATTATAATGTTGTCAGTATGTGAGAAAACACCTGTTATAATGGTTTCTCTGCAGCATAAAACATCTTAAATTAAAGTCAATATTATAGAATGCTAGAGCACTGGCAGCAAAGTCAGCAAACTAGTTAAAGTTGTGGGTAACAATAAATGTCAATAAAAACTTGGCAACGCAGATAAACAGGAGTGTGAGAAAGCTGTAAGCCAGCAATCACAGGCTGCTCTCCAGAATACTGCGAGACCAGTGACACAATCACATTTGAATGTGAGTTCATGGCAAAGTATAACATTGGGATGTTGAATGAGTACCCTTACTTTTGATTGTGACGTATCTTAACCAGTTGCTAAGTATCATAATTCTTTTCATTGAGTTGAATTTAGGACTTTTTATTGTTGTAAACTACAGTTTTTGTAACTATTCATGCTTTTTACTTTTATAGTATGTATAAATACTTTTGTATAAATACAAAAGTTACAACTGAAATCATTCCCTCGTCAGCTTATTTTCTCCAAAAACATGTGTTTTTGTACCAGACTGAATGAAGTATGAGGCAAAGCCATGGCATTGCAACCAATTATTAAAAATCAATAATTCCATTGATTACACTGTGTTGGAGCAGCCTCTTAGTCACCCTCTCCCTGCCCCGAAGGATCAATAATAAACCTCTATCCTCCCATCTCCATTTACCACACACTTATGTTTTGTTTTCATGTTTTAGAAGTGCATCGTTTTGTGTTGCAGTAGAGTTATGCCCCCTCGCTGGCCTCATCAGTCCAGGGGGAGATGAGGAAGGGGGAGGCTGACTGCCATCGTCCATGGTGGACGATGAGTCAGACTACCAGAGTGTTTTATTGTTCAGTGTCAGGGTGAGATGTTGGAAGATATACCAGTTGGCTGAGGCCCATCTCACAGTATGGAGATAATCTGATGACCCTCTGGATGATTAGCTTCTCCAAACTCCTTGTACAGTATTCAGTCGGCTCCTCCTTCCTCTCTGCTCCTGGTCGTCAGCCTGCTCATAAAACAGGAAAGGACACCCCTTCCTAAATAAGTACCTTTCCCTCGCGGCTCAAACACATTTCCAAAGGAAATGGACCTTCCAATGTACTAAAAGTTAAAAACTCAAAACCCACCACCTTAACTCAGTAAATTTCCTAGAGAGCTGTTTTTTGTGTGTCCTAATCAGTGGAGGATCTGCATAACATTCCGATGTCAGACAATATTGATCACGCCGACGAGGCATCCCATCGGTACTCCCGCCATAGCCAATCAAATCCTCCCGAATCAATACACCACGCACCCTCCCCCTGACCCCTGATTTCCTGTGTTTGGTTCCACCCTGAGTTGACTGGAAAACGCATCAAATCAGGGGAAATGAAGAATGCGGTTTTACAATCTGTCTTCAGCGGGGTTGTGGGCTGGACTGGACTGACCTTTGCGTTTTGTCAGGGTCTTCATCACTGTCTAGGGCTCTGAACTCCCTAGATCCACAAATGTTCTCCTCCACCATATGTTCCCTGCAGAGGGCTTTCTGTCAGTGTCTGAAATATTGTACAGTAAAACTACACCATGAGTCGTTTTCGACAAGAAAAACGCAAAGCAAATCTACACTTTACTGCAGCCTTTTTTTCTCAAAAATGTTGAGTATTTTTTGGTTTATGTTTTATAAAAAAAAAGTTCAAAAGACAAATGAATACTGATGATTCTCTTTTTAGGTGTGGGCCATTGGTTTGTAGCTCACAGAGAGCACATGAAGCAGAGGAACAGAAACATAAGTAGGACCAAACGCTACGGGTCGGACCATTCTACGGGGTCGGACTTTGCTACTCCAGCTACTGGCAACACACTGGATGGCTCCTTACTGGTAAACAAGGCATAAGAATCAAGAGGTGTGATGACTACTGAATGGCAGGTAGTGTAGATATACAATAGCGTGGTCCATGTGGCTACGGTGCCGAAATTGGGCTGAGGTCAATCCCAAATGTCCACGGCCTAACCCGTAAGCATCCTGCTCATGAACGGCATGTATCTGAATGCACTGTAAGTTGCTGTTGGATAAAAGTTGAGTCAGCCCAATGACTGAATTAATAGATATGCTCTTGTAGATTCGATTACACGGCGTGAAAAACCCATCAGACCTGTGCTCCATCGACATCAGTGAGCAGAGCCTGACTTCGGTGAGGAATCTCAGTTTCATTATATTTTCCATTGGATTTAGAAGTGGTAGTCGTGGATAAGAATTTTAAACAGTTTTTTCCTCATGCATGTGGAGGTCAAGAATGAAGACCTCAAGGAGTTTGACAATATTGTGTACATCAACGCCTCGGACAACTCTCTTTCCATCGGTGATGTAGTTGCAATTAAAATTAAAATGCAAAAAGTTAGGCCTACAAAATCGTGTTGGGTCGTTTCTCCTGAGCAATGATATTTATTTGTATTTACAGAATCTTTCAGGAGTTTTGGCCTCTTGAGAGAGCTCGATCTTTCTTTGAATGGATGCTGCGATATGAGGTTCCACCCTGAAGCCTTTCCACACCTGGAGGTAAGATGGGACCTCGTGGTTAGGGGGTTCTACTCCTCAGTTTCAAACCCCCATGTCCCCAGTCTAGCTGATGCCTTTACCACTGCCTTATTGTTGCCACGTTCACACTGCATGTCAGTCGACGAATCTCATTGACTTTGCATGGGGCGCTCTCGAAATGCATTGTGGGCCGTCTGTTCTGTCGGCTCCGTTGCCTGCGTCAAATAGTTGAATAGTTGACTTCTCAGGCAATGACCGATCCGTAGGCCAATCAGATTGCGTTATGCAAATATACCTTTGTAATACAAGCCGGAAAAACACATGGATATTTCAAAAAGCCTCCGTCATCTGTCGCGGGACGTGTGCAATGTGAACCCGACATGACTAAAATATAATAATACTTTTACATACCACAGGCCATACAAAAATCAATGAACTGTAAGTCTTGGTTGCAAGTGTAAGCCAAACTTCTCCCAAAGGGGACGAATAAATGAACTTGAACTTGACCTTGACCTTGAACTTGTGTTCAAAGTGACATTCTGTGGTTCCTTCCAGGTCTTAGACTTGTCCTTCAACAACGTATCTGAGGCCGACATTGTTCGCATCGGGCGTCTGGCAGGCCTGAAAGTCCTGTGTCTGACAGGAAACAGACTGCACCAACTTCCTGCCAATATGGCCGATTGCAACCCTCCTTCCACCCTCAGGTAGGTCATCATGCAGTCGGTGTGGAGAATGACCTCTCTGGAGCCGTTGGTCTGTTCTTATAAGAAAAGGTTTCACTTGTACATGGTCTTCCACACGGGAAAGGAGGAGGCAGGAGAGTTTATGCTGGTGATCCTCGTTACATGACCATTAGCTATGTTTGATTTGTGTATCCCAGTCTACAGATCCAGGTAAGTGGTTGTGAGGAAAGAAACCACATTCATGTTCAGAGGCTCTTCCATGTCGAAATGTAACAGAGACACGAAATGTATCGATGACCTAAGAACCAAATGTGAAGCGGTTCTCAAATCAACCACAGGGGGGTGTACTAATAGCTGAAATAGACGCCTCTCTCTTTATGACTCTTTCTCCAACCCCCAAAGTGTTACCCTTTATAAAACCAAAGGCCTATTCCAAGCCCAGACTGTGACCGTGCAATATGTTTGCAGTTATCATTTTTGTATGCAAGGTTGCATTAACTCAGTTTGGCGGAGAGTTTTGGAATCATAAAACAGTCAAAATCCCTTCTGAGATGTCACAATAAAGGCAGCTCAAGAAAAATTCACACAGGCTAAACCCCTTATGATTGAGCGTCTAAGTGGCACATTACAGTGGTACGTGCTGGAATTAGCTTAGCCGAATGGTGGATATTGTGAAAATGCCAGAGGGTGAGGGGTACACATCCCTCCCAGGGCTGGGGGGGGGGTTCTGCGTGTCTGAGTCAGCAGAAGATTCCTGAGAAGATCTCAACACACACGCACAATGAGCCTCAAGGAAGAAGTATACACAACAAAAGTAGACACAAAAAGTAACTACAACTGTCTGACTGACTGCCAATGATAGCGTTACATCATAGATATAAGGTTGCACTTTGGGATATAGCCTGCTAGGCTAGGTGTATGGGGCAGGATCAGAGTAATGCTTAGGCTACGGTGTCTGACTCCCAGCCGGGGGTACCGGGTTCGACGGCACACGTCCACAGCATATCCTGCAGATGTATTACGTTTAAATGAATTAACGTAAAATATAGTATTACTGTATGATTACACTATCTTTTCATTATTTTATAATAAAAAAAAATGGTCACGTAATTTTATTTCCTATTTTGTATGTATCATTAAATAACTTAGTATTCCAAAAACAATCATTTTAGAACTGGCTTTGTGTCGGTGGCTTTTCTGACGTATCTGACCTGTGGTTCCTTCGCGGCGGGGAGCAGCGAAGAGATGCTCCTGTTTGGCTCATTGGAGGTGCTGTTGCTGGACGACAACCAGCTCATGTCCGACGTCTTCCACTGCCTCTCCCGCTTCACACGGTCAGGCATGTTCACGGTCATCTGCTGTTGGTCATAACAGCTTAGCTTTAATACAATTCAACTGCTGTGTTGTCTGTGTACATATCCAGGCTGCAGCATTTAAACCTCCAGGGGAACAACATCTCTGAGATCCCCTTCACGCTGCCCGATGAGGATGGAGATGGAGGTCAGTTCAGCCGCAAGCTGAAGACGTTGTCATCTCATTTAATACTACTTAATACTTATACTTTTGTGAAGTTGCATTGTGGACCTCAACCAAAGACCTTGTGTTTCTCAATCTTTTCTGATTTTGTTTTTCAAACTAGCCCAGACTGGGTCAAATCAAGGTCATTTCTTGGGAATATTACAGGTACGTACGTTTGTTAATTGATGGTAATCTTTAAATGACTTGAATATATATTTAGTGCATCAAAATGTCTCACGTAGCCTAGTGTTGGTGAGGTGGAGTCCAGCCTACCACTCCCACAGCTCCAGTTCCTCAGCTTGGCTCACAACAAGGTCAGTTCACAAAACCCTGTTAGAATGTCCCCCTGAGCAGTTGTTACGCACAATGTGTGTACGTGAGGTCCTCAGAGTGTGTGTCTTGTCATTAGATTGCAGAGGAAGAAGCTCTTCTGTCTGCTGCTCTGTTTCCAAGCCTTACTGAGCTGGTCATCCACAACAACCCTCTCACCACTCAGAGAACCGGTATGCTTCTAGAACACGCTTCTAGAAAACACTCTCTGTTGAGCTGTAGGCCTACTCTTCTCTCTGAGAACGAGAAAGTACTTTCAAATGGGATACTATAGCGTTTAACTAATAGTGTCAGCAAAATGACTCATGTAAAGGGAAGTCTTTCTGTTTTACTTGGGAGTTATGTTAATGTTGTGTGATTGGCATGCAGAAATACTTCACTTCATTTTGTGACCTCATCCCAGGCGACCCTCCTCTGCTGACGTACCTGCTGAGTGTGAGACGGGGGGTCAGAGTGAAGCGCACCGACCGACCGGAGGTGAGAAAGCCCTCTGTGATGCTACTGGACAGCTTTAAACAGAAGGTTGGTGCTCTAAGTCTTTGAGAGAAAAGTGCCTACTGCTGTTATTGTTACTGGTTATTTATTATCATCACACCGGGGTGTGATGTCTTGTCTCGAAAGCTGTCTTGTCTCGAAAGTACTTACGAATATTGTCTTGGTTTTCAGGGCTAAAATCCTGATTAAACAGATTTCAGCTAAATTTTTTGTTGAAAAATGTTTTCAGTGTTTTCAATGTTTTCAAAAATGTTTTAGGTCATTTAAAGAATAGAGAGAGATTGTAAACGTGAAGGTTAACTGAAATGAACGTGTCTTTGATGTTTTTGGTTGTGTAGATTAGAAGTGAAGGACGAATTGTAAAAAGGCCATGGTTAACAGATCGACGCCATTACTCTCCGCAAGAGAGGGAGAGGCAGGGCTTCCCCAAGGACCCAAGCTCTTCTCAGGCCAAGGAGAGGGAGAAGAACGACATGAGAGATGGGGTCACAGAACGTCCAGATGCAACCAAACATCAGGAAGAATCTTTCTTTGTTACGAAGGTATGGAGGTTTTTTAATTTATGTTTTGCTTTTCCAATCCAGCAGTATCTTGCACCAAGGATGCCTACAGTTAGAAAGACTGTGAACACTGGGGTTTGAACCCTAACCACTAAACTATCTGGCCCTGGTCTGATTTTATCCACAAGAACTCAAATTTGCATCAAACAGGCTAGTTTTGTTTTCCTCAATTGATTTCAGAATCACGTTCTTCACGTTCTTCTCTCATCTCCAGCCAGAAGACCTTCACGACAAGGAGTTCAAGAGTGAGGCCACCGCCAACGCAAAGAACACGGAAAACAAAGGAAACTCTGTCGCGGTTTCCGAAAAATCTGGAGACGACGACATTTTAATGGATGTGAACAGCAGAACGGCGGATGTGGTGGAGGCTACTGGTGAGACATGAGTGGAGGGTTGGCTGTCTGTGATTAAAACCTCTCAACACTGGCAGCGGCCGACTCACTGACAAGCTTCCTCGGGCTGACAGGAACCCAAACTGCCGTGAGAATGGCAATGCAGACGCTTGTGTGTAGAGACGTGAAAACAAAACCACCGTACCACCGCAGGCAAACACACACATCCACAGAGCCAAGGGTACGGGTTCATTCACTCGTTCATTATCAACTTCACTTTGATATGGAATCCTATAAATATGAAATTATATGGGATATAAATGTATTATAATGGAACTGAAAAAACTGTGACAAACATAAAACGATATTATGTAAAATAAATGTATCATGTCATCCTGTAAATGAAGGGTTACAAACAGAAAAACACAATATTTTTTCTCCATATCACTTCATTTGTTTTACGCCCCTGAAGTCGGTGAAGATGCAAGGTGAGAAGGCAGAGGGCAACAACAGCAACGACACAGTCAGGAACCTCCTCTAAGTACGTAAGAACACCACATGAAGAAGAAGAAGAAGTATCAAGCAGTATTAAGCAGAACAGAATAACAGAAACAGGGAGCATCACAGAAAATAACTTCAGCCTGTTATTTTCTTTTCTTTTCTCAGAGAATAACTTGAGGCTGAGGTTATTCTCTCTCTGCCTATTGTGTGTTTTCGACAGGCAGTGTCTCAGACGACGGGCCGATCCACGAGCAAGTGGACAGAGAAGAGGTATCGCTATATATCCCTAGGGGAACGTGTGGAAACTAAAATACGAGGGAGGCCAACACGTGCATTGAGAAGGAATAACGTCTTTACTTTTGGTTCTTACCAAATATATTAAGTGTGACCGTTTTATCTTAAGAAGCGTTATTCAGTCTGAGCCTATATTATGAACACTAGATTTAATTAATACAAAAATTCTTCCTGTATTGAATAGAGAGATGAGATCAATGCACTATCGTTTATTCAATGGGATAGTACTGAGCATTAGGGCGTTGTCTTCATTACAGGGCTTCTACATCGTGACTTCACGTCGCAATAAGCACCACCGTTATGGGAGCACAGGAGCAGGAGTGTTAGTTACAGTTAGGTAGCAATCATTTTTGGGTAATTTATTATCAGTAATATATAAACTAAGTGAAATTATTGGTCATTATGGCGTGACATTGTTGTGTTTGAAGCAGCCATAGTGTTTGGCATGTGAGATGTGGCAAAATAAAAGGTTGTTATTAGTCATGGTTATGGTATATTTGCATTGATTTAGCATGCTACAACTCTCTTAAGTCCTCTCAATGTGAGGTTTCGCCAACAAAAGTTAAATCATGCATTCTAATGTCCAATCCCTATTGACAGTAAAGCCCATTCTCCAGCCATATGTGTGTTTACTCTTTCTGTGCATATCCTTTCTTTCCATCTGAAAGTAGAAAAATGTACCCCTCAACCCAGTGTTCAACTGCAGGCCACGTCCTTGTTTCCTCGTTACATCCCTTTCTATTAGCACAACACAAGTAATGACGTGTTTTCATTCATTGACAACCAAATAACACATCATTATGGGCATGTTTCACCCATGTGTTGCAGGTCCACAAACCTCCATTGCCAACTTCTCTTTTTGCTGTGGCTTTATGTAATCCCTCGTCGTAAAGCAAGACAGAAATACCCAATAAAAACATGTTCCATGAAGTCGTTTGAGTGCAAACCTTTAACTCTCTGGTCTCGTCTGCCTAATTAAGCAAGGAAGCCTTTCCTATTGACACCTCTGGTTTCCACACCGTGTTCCCTCCCTGGCCTTTGACTTGGCGGCTCTCGCTCCCACATGATTGTAATTATGGATCCACTGCGTGGACGGCAGATGTGGAATGCTCCCCTTAGCCCAGGTGGTATAAATCAATGTGTATTCTGAACGCAAACCCAGCCTTTTAACGTCATGGCATCTGTGAATGACGCTTTGAATATGAAATACTTTATTGCAAGTGTTGGGGCCTCCTAAGGTAGAAGTGAATAATAAGTTGGCTGCTTTATCTCTGTCTGTTGTTTTGTATGAAAAAAACCATAACTCTTCCTTCACAGGATCAAGTGTTCTTATCTTATCTGAAGAGTAGTCTTTTGTGTTTGAAAGCATCAGAGGAGGGAAATATATATGTCATTTGTTGTTGTTTCACAGAAGAGATTAAATAAACAGACCATGTATTTATGGAACCTTTTCATCCAATTCTATGTTAATCTAAATCACTCTGATTTCCTATACAATATGCTCTTGAATAACAAAATGACAATACATTTCAGTGCTCTTGTTCATTGTCTTATAGGTGAGAAAGAACAAGTTTGCAAAAGCATGAGTTGGTTTAAAGCCGACGATTTGACATGCTTGTTTCCATCGCACTGAGGTCAGGATTTGAATTCCGTTGTTTGTGCCAGGTCGAGAAACTAGGCCAGGAAATCGTAACTAGACCTACAGTTGGATACAGCAGAAAACAGCCCACTATTGCCTTTCAGAGACACTGAACATTACACGTACTTATTATTCTACCGCTCCAACGACTTCAGAATCGTATGGGCATTACTTCTAGCCAAAACGCATGTCCATGACCAGTCAGTCTGTATTTAAAATATTAATTTTGCCATTTATAAAGCAGTTTATAGAGCGGTTTGCAAGGAGCTGCGACCACTCAAAGAGAAGCTTAATGTATGCCTCTCATTTGATGACAACATGATTACTTTTCGTTCATTTAAAAACAAGTGTTCGTACAATTACATCAACATTTGTATTTGAAAATAATACTGCAAACGCATCGCCTTGTTAAATCTCATCACCATAGCCACATACCTAGTGTCACAGTAGCTGTTGTTGGAGCAACTTCGTCGTTAAAGGTGCAGTCTAGAATTTAGTGGTGTCTAGAGGAGGGATTTTTTCCTAATCTTAAATGATCTGCTGGCCTCACAGAGTGAGGATGCCGCACGTGGCCCGCGGGCCGCCAGTTGCCCATCCCTAGTCTACGGTATGAAGACCAAAACATCACCAAAACATCTAATCTAAGTGTAAAATATTGTAAAATAGTGCAATGAATGGCAGAGTGTGTATGAGGGGGATTATGACGAGTGGGCGTACATTCTTAACTACCTCCATGTTTTGGACGTGTACATTTGATGTTGTTTCCCTCTCTGATAACTAAAAGTAGGATCAGTATCACTCTTTCGGAGAAAGATAATATCCAAAACGAAACTGTACACTCATGTTATGTTATCAAAAACAAGCTATATGCAAGTACCGGAGTAGAAGTTAACATTGGCTTTTGAGGTTAATAACTAGAATTATATATGTATAGAAGTATATA
>JAOPUD010000145.1:5087346-5098326 GCA_027122715.1 Trisopterus minutus | reverse complement strand
CACACACACACACACACACACACACACACACACACACACACACACACACACACACACACACACACACACACAGGCGGTATACAGAGGAGAGGAGAATGGTCACGTCAATTAAACAAACGAAGTCGTAAATTCGAGTTTTAAGCTTTTTTGTTGTTGCGTAAAAGGCTGTGGAAGTGGAGGCATTTTGGGACGGTGCAGAATTGGCACCATAAGCTACCTCCGTGCACATGCAGCGCATACAGAACATGAAGCCATAGGGCTCGAGGTAGGGATGCCAGCTGTCTCCGGGACTGAAGATCTTGTCTTTGAAAGTGCATGTCGTCCCCGACGCTGGATGAAAAAGATATGGCAGCGATCAGATGTAGAGGAATGTCACGCATTGCCCAAAAAACAAAATAAAACTTTTTTTTCTTTCTTTATTTTGTTTCAACAAACTGGCGTTATATGGGCTAAAGAAGGTAGAACAAGAATGACAATGGGATTCAACAAAGAATTAGGAATTGTAAAATGTTAAAAAATATATATATGACTTAGGGTTCATACTAATTTGACTTTAAACCTCTAATCAGTCCAGAACAAGTTGTCTCATGGTTTTCCCTCACCTTTTGTCGTTTTCAGCTCTGCATCCGCCAACCAGGTTATGAAAATAAACAGAGAGATGAGCTTCATGTCTTGAATATGTTAAGAGTGGGTCTTCTCCGCGAAATAAAAGTAAGTTGGATGCTGCGTATCTGCAGGACAGCGAGAAACGAGGATAAAAAGCAGCTATTTATCATTTATTCACCCGAGGCGCCCCCTAGAGGCGCGGAGAGGACAAGTGCATGAGAAGGTTGTGCAATGACACTTCAGGGCCAATTGGTTGTGCAAAAGAATTGTGATACGAGATATGAGATACGTCCTGATCGGTTATACTTTCATTATTGTATTTATTCAAAAATTATATATGGTTGGCACTCAATTGCTGCAGATCAGTAGGACCTGAAAGTAAATTGATTTGTTGAAATAGCTATCCTTTGAGGAAATTATGTGGAAACATTTCTAAAAGGCCTACTATGAATATACATTTGGAACAAATTATGTGAAAATTGCTATATACACTGTCTTTGTTAGTTTTTATTTGAAATAGAGGTTACCTTTTACATACATGTATGCCGATGGCGACATTCATAAAAACAGACATGGGTATGTCAAATAAGAAACATTATAAAGCACAGTGAAAAGCCAGGAAATAAATATAACATCCATTTAAAATACAACCCGCTTAGCAGTAGCCTTAGTTTATAAGAAGGGCACGCTTTAGACCTGTATGAACCAGACTTTTATGAACACACCACATAGCAGACATGACCACAAATACGTTCATTTCATGAATAATAAAAAAATAAATTCTAAAACCACCCTCCTCTTTTGAAACCTTTGCCATAACTGCCCGTTTCCATCACGGTTTGAAAACGGCTGGTTTAAATGTCGTCGCTAGATGGCGCCAAAGATTCCCATAACAAACGTCCATTGATCAACGGAGACACTTCAAAAACATTTGTTTGCGCCTTCCACCCTTAACTCCTGGGCTACAATACGTTATTTGTGTGTGGAAGTTTTCAAACGTATTCAGTAAATCACATAGCCCTATCGAACCTCATTAAAAAACGATTCTGGCGTATAAACCAGTAAAAAATAATAATAATAACCAAACAAAAAAGGTTGCAGATGATGAGATTCAAGGGAACAGTGCATGTACAAACAGGTTTTAGCTTTACAATCAAGCCTTTTTAAATTTATTCCTATGGTCAATGTTAAATAGTCTAGTCTCAAGGTTTTACTGAACAAAATGTAGTGCTTTTTATCCAGCCTTAGAGCAAATGTATGTTATGTCACAGTATATTTGAGGCCATTTCAGGAACTTAAGTCTTTTATCTGGAGAACCAGTTGTCACTTGCGACTTAGTTTGGAAAAGAGAACACTTTATAGAACTTTTTGTTTTACCAGACTTCAATTTTAAAACCAGTTGTAATAGAAATAGCCCACTAAAGAGCGACCACACCTCAGTGGGTGGAGGTTTGCACATGTACGTTTGAGCCCTGTCCGTATGAGGGTGTGTTAAGAGATACTGGAGGACAGCACGGCTCTGAGGGGCCTCGGACTGTCGTCGACTTTAATGGCGAATATTGCTTCTTGAACTTTTAAAAACTCACACTAACACAGGGAGGGGGGAGCAGGTAGGGGGCCAGAGCCCTCAGGAGTGACTGCTGCCCGCGTCGGGCCCCGTGGGCCCCGTGGGATCCTCCAGCTTCTGCTTCTTCTTGGCTCTGATCTGGTTCATGGCCTCCTCGATGGAGCGCTTGTCTCGCTTATTCGCCGTGGGCACTAACCGTCGACCAATGAGAAGAGAAGGTGGGAGAAGGGAGAGGGAGGGAGGTGACAAGTAAATAATAAAGTGTAAATGTTAATATATGTAATTTGAAGCCTAAAATATATATATATATATATAACATATAACACGTGCGTGCAAGGTAAACACCATCCTCCACCAGTTTAGATGGATTATTCTAGAAAGTGGGTGGACCCTTCAATGTTTACTGAACACTACTGATCTCCCGGGTGCCAGGTGCACTCACCACAGCCATAGGCGCTGTTGGCCTGCAGCGTGTGCGCTGCGTCCTTAGCGGCGGACGTCCCGATCAGGTGGCTGTACTTGTCCCGGTAGTTGGAGGCGGGGGACGCTTCCAGCTTGTTGGTCTGGACAGAAGTCGCCTGCGCCAACGCTGCCTGCTCCTGCAAATGCAAAATAGCACGCGCCGCAGAGTCAGAGAGCGGGGCCCGGTAAAGGAGGCCATAGCCGAGATTGTATAAAAGGAAGGGGCGTAAAATGGGAGTACATGTGTACACATTCGTGGCTGTTCTTTACACTTTTGAATAAAACCTTAACAAAAAACAATGGCAAAAAAAAAATGAGTGAACCAGGTGACTTGCAAGTAACTGCTATACAGTACAAGTGATAACAAGTAGATCTTCTTCAACCTTTTTATGTTGAGAGTGTCTCATTGTCAGGAGGTTATGAGATTCAGCTGTGGAACATGAGCAGTCTTTTTTCTGCCTGTAGTAGTTCTACAGTTTTACGTTTATGACAGACTTCTCAAGAATAACAATTCTATATTAATATATACTATTTTCATTTCCTGCAATAGGACCAAAATAACGATGACGGTGGAAACGGATGATGCGGTGAAGCCCTTCACCAGCCCGCGTTGCGTGGCATCGCTGAATTAGCAGTATCTTTTCAAAGAAACCCTGTCCCTCTGTTTACCTTGCACCTTCTACAATCAGTGCCGTTATTGTGGGTTGGCAGATAAAATACTAAAGGTTTACTGCATAAACAATCCACATGAAACACTGTGTATAGCTAAGCACTCCTGGTTGTTGTTGTTGTTGTTGTTGTTGTAGTTGTTGTTCTCCTGTGTGCTCCTTGATCCCTAAGCTACAGCGCAACGTGTCTGGTGGAGCAGCGCCAAAAGAAACATCACGCAGGGGGACACCCCCGTGTGATGTGCGTGTGCGTGTGCGTGTGCGTGCGCGGGGGTCCTACCTTGAGCTTGCGGCGCTGCTCGGCCACCTGTGGGTTCCACTCCTCTCCCTTGCGGTACGCCTCCAGCTCGTCGTCGGTCGGGGCAGACTCCTGCGGACAGACACAGGACGGGCGGTGAGGTTTGGAGTACGGGCGTGCCATGCAGACTGGGAGCAACGCTCTGTGACAGTGAGTGGGGTGAAGGCGGTAGGGGATGGGGAAGTGCGAGTGTGAGTGTGAGGGGACGAGTAATGTGTAGGAATTAGTGCCGTGAGATAAACACGTTGGTAACGGCGTTAACGCGAACCCATTTTAACTGCGGCAATTTCTTTTGTCGGGAGATAAACGTTATTTTTTTCCCACCCTTTTATTGACAGTGTTACATTGTGCGTTGTGTGAGAGATCATTTGCTCCAACTGTGAATGACTGCACCAAGTGAGAATGTTAGTGTGAAATTGAACACTACAGTATATGGCAATGTTGTTTTTCATTTTTAAAAAAAAACAGTCGCACAAAGCAAGCCGATCCACTTTTTCATGTTGACAAGAGCATTAATATGAGAAAATAATGTGTGACAAAAAGAAATCAAGGGACATTTAGAATACATAAAAATGCGAGTAAATTCATTGCGAGTAAACTATCACATTCATGCGTTTAATCGCGATTAAATATTTTAATTGTGACAGCACAAGTAAGAATGGATGAATGTGTTTATGGATAGACGCATGTGTGTATAAGTGGATGAATGTGTGTTGGAGTGGGTGAACATGTGTTGGAGTGGGTGAATGTGTATGAGTGGGTGAATGTGTGTATGAGTGGGTGAGCATGGGTATAAATTTGTATGAATGCGAGGCGTTAGAGCTCTGTGAGTGGCCATCAGGTTTCGAGAAGTGTTCTATAAATACTGTCCATCCGCCATTAAAACGTGATCTAATGTCCACCTCACCTTCTTGAAGAGCATGACGTAGCGACTCTCCTCATCCTCTCCGAAGGAGAAGGAGGCGAGCCCGGCCACCTCTGCAACATCGTGTCTGTAGGAACCACACAGAGAAGTGGCTTTAGTTTAGAGGAAACTAGTTGGTACAATATGATAATTATACAATAGTATCCATCTGACCCGTGAATCTTTTTTTTTTTCAAAAAGCTTAAGGGAGATTTGTGAATTATAGAAATGTTGCTCTGTACTCAGCATTCAGAATGACCACACTGCCAACAACACAGCCAGTATCACTTTGTGAAAACTACACATATTCAATATGGCACCAAGGCGATCTAATTTTAACACTCCCTTGTGACAACGTCTATGGGATCAGAGATCTTCGTGACCAGGCTGTGAGAGCCAGAGCAAATTTCAGTTTAGCCAGTGGTGGATTATGGTCCACTCAATGGCAGATTTTCAGTGCTTAATTCCGATGCTGCAGCCCTTGCTTTAGAGGAAAAGCTCAAAGTCCCTCTCACAGAGTGGTGGCCAATACTCAAACATTTCGGTTGGAGTGCGAGGCTGATGGACAAGCAAAAATGTGTGTGTCATCCTACAAAATTACTGATTTCTCGCCATAGAAACATTTCCAAAATGTAATATGGAGTGATTCGGATCCCTGGGTTGTTGTTATTTAGGAATGCAAATATCTGATACTTATTGTTGATGCAACAGCGATTTGAAGATATACTTTTCTCTTAAACCCCATTGTCACTACTGCAACATCACCCATATTTATGGTTGTGATGTCTTTAAGTGTTTAGACTTTATAACCAAGAGTACTTAGTTGCAGAGAATACATTCTAGTTGTACTTACATTATGCTTCTTTCTATCTTCCCCATGGGTGTGTATTTTCTTTTGGGCTGCGTACTGTCCTGAATAAAATCTGAAACCTCCTTCTCCATCTGCAGAATAACATAGACCATACATGTAGCATGTTAAAGATAAATACACATGTAGCATGTTAAAGATACATAATCCATACATGAAGCATGGTAAAGATGCATAAACAATACAATGACAAAGACACTGCTGCATGGGAAATGGTCAGCCACATAAATTCCATTCAGGTGAGTTTCTCGGCAGGCAGCCAAGACCCCACTGTAGAGATAAATACTATGGTCAGTCAATTTAGAATATTCAAAGAAATGGAAAATTATTGGTGTGAAAAGTTCTTTGATTTCTCCAGTAATCCATCCTAAAATACTAATTGCGTGGGGATTAAACCCCGGACGACCTGGTGAAAGTCCGACACGTTACTTCGAGCCCTGATTTCAAATTCATGGTCAAAATTAAATAAAAATATGTTACCCTTTTTGAGACATTATATGCTTGTGCTCATAGACCTCCATAACAGCTTCTGTTCACTGATGGAAAGAACCCGCTCTATCCTTTTCAGACATTTGATCCATGATTCAACATTCACGGTTCTGGGTTGGTTCCATATCTTGTGAGCGTGCATAATCCACGATAACGTTAGCCTGGCTTGAACTAACCTGAACAAAGCGTGGCTGAACTGCGTTGATGGAATGGCTTAAGCCTCAAGTGGAAGTTGGCGCTAGTTCTAACCGGGCTTAATCAACTAGGCATCGCCTTCGTTAGCGACTTTGATGAAATACCCCTCAGCTCCATTTTTAATCAATGACAACTGCGAACCAACTTCAGTGACACTACATGACATAATATTAGATGGCTTACACTTTTGTCCAAAGCAACAAAAACAAGTGCAATCAATAATGTAGATATAACCCAAAAATTGCAAGAATCAGTGGGGTACATAAACTTAAGTGCTACAAGGTGTGTGTGTGTGTGTGTGTGTGTGTGTGTGTGTGTGTGTGTGTGTGTGTGTGTGGTGTAATATATAACCCATAAAAACCTTACCACTAGAGGCCACTAGATGATACACACTGTACCTTTAAAGATTACTTTTCAATTAATAGATGGATGGATGGATGGGAGAGCTCACCTTTTTCCTAAAGTCAGCTTTCTTTCTCTTTTCGTCCTCTTGCATCTTCTTCATTCTGGCTGCTTGCTCTGAAAAGACGATATAAATATTCTTCAAGGGCTATTTGTTAAACACTTTGTAACGGTTACATTAGTCATGAACTTGCTATGCTATGTAAGCAACCATTAGAACAAAATAAATAACAAATGATGATCTTAATTAGGTATTGGTTTTGACCATAGGATATTTACAATGAAACACAAACTAACGTATTTATAGGTTGTGTCACTGTCTTTAGCATCCGTGTGCAGGTTGAACTTAGAGAACAGGTTTGTGTTGTTGACATACACAAGTATTTTAATAATTTAAGGCAGGACTAAATAGCGAAGCATGCTTGATGGAGAGCTGGCTTGGCCAATCAGAGGACGAGAAAAACCTTTTGCTTCCCTTTTAATAATCCGCATTCCGATATATGATGCCTGTTTCATAAATGTGTCCTTTCAACAGTAGCGGCGATAAGAGTTGTGCAGAGTGTGTACCTCGGGCCTTTCGTCGGCTTTCCTTGTCGCCGACTGTCGGAGGTTTCTCCATCGAGCTTAAAATTGAGCCTAGGAGGTCCGCCATCTTGGAATAATAGTATTAGCGCCGGTATTGCGCACGCGCGACTTTCTGGCTGTTGTTTATTTGGCAGTCTTGAATCGGGCCGAGCAGCGCCATACACACTATATACCGCCACCTACTGTGCTGGAATGCTTACTATCACGTAGCTTTTACTTCTAGTTTTTCGGTTTAAAATGTAATGGTTCAATTAAATGACGATCCAATATGACTTTGATGATTTTTAATGAGGTAACTGAATGTGTCTGAGAAAGTATCTAGTATATCTAGTATTCTCGAGTATAATAACTATGAGCCAATTCCACAACGAATGCGGTATGCTACATATTGATTTCAACATGGTCTTATACGAGACAAACGAAGGTGCTTTTTCTGTAAACAAAAGATTTCTGTTTTGTTTATGATTTGCCTGTCATGGTCGCTAGGGGGCACTTTATACTCGTGCATCTGTCTGTGTTTGTTCGATTAACAAAAGTCCCTGCGTCACTGGACCTGTGTGTTTTGTGAAGTAAAAGTGTACTTTAACAGCATCAGCAGTATCACATGAACATGTCCAGACAGAGCGACACAGATGGCACTACTGTTTTAAACAGCCTGGAAGCCACACACCTACACAGTTAGCAGGTTTTAAGTTGAACAGCGGGTTGGCCCTTAATCAGTTGGCCTAACTTGGTTTAAAAGAGATAATAGTGAATTTTGTTCCTTGATTTGATTTAAACAGCCCTATTCCAGCGACAGGGCTTCATGTGAGTAGCCAACAACACAAACAATTCATAAGGGACCTGTGTGAATTAAATATGACATTTTCAATGAAGGACCACAATCAATAGTAAAATAAGGTATTTTATGTCTACAGGAGACGGCTGAGACCCAACCCACCAGTAATGATGACAGCTACCAGATTCATCACAGTGTTGTCCAGCAACATTCACAAATAATTCATGTTCTTGTTGTGGTTCCGGACAGAGTGCGTCACGGGACCCCTCCCCTATGTCCGACGAGCCTTTTATAAACACCCCCCCACTGGTGGTGGAGAGCACCCCACTGTCTGCACACAGAGCGCCTGGCCCACACCCTGAAACATGGAGAGGGTCCACCACCTGCTGGTGCTTGTCCTCCTGCTGGTGCTGCTGACCGGCGAGGGTAAGACAGGACCACACAGACGCCCTACACGCAACCACACACACACACATACGCACACACACACACACACACACACACACACACACACACACACACACACACACACACACAGGGTAAAAGTAGACATTAGAGTAGTTGTTTTGAAAATACATGCGTATGAATGTAAATATATATTGACAATGAAAGAATGAGCTTAAATAGAGACCTACAACACATAAACCATCGAACAGACCAATTATTTTGTAATTTTTAATTGAATATAGGGATATAGCCTATTCAATAAGCCCCTTTTGAACTGATGCTAGGTTGTATATGGTTGGTTGAGTGAGTTTCATAACTAGGCCTACTACAGAAGCACAGGGAGGAAGAAAATATGCAATACAAATGAAAGGGACCAAATGACTACAGCAACCATTAACAACCTAGAGATTAGTATTTTAATTGCTGCATGGGTTTGCATATTAGAAAGTCTCCATCATAAAATATATTTGC
The DNA here is from genome assembly GCA_027122715.1 of Trisopterus minutus. Lineage (NCBI taxonomy): Eukaryota > Metazoa > Chordata > Actinopteri > Gadiformes > Gadidae > Trisopterus > Trisopterus minutus. Next base: position 5,089,586 of record JAOPUD010000145.1, on the reverse strand, counting down.
AATTAACTGGTCAACTAATTGGAATATAATTTAGCTGAATTTGTGTGTGTGGTGTGTGTGTGTGTGTGTGTGTGTGTGTGTGTGTGTGTGTGTTCTAAAAATATTTTGTTTTGTAATATCCTCTATGTCTAAAACTAATTGGCATACCAGGGATTCCATATAAGAGAACCAAATATCTATACCAATGGGTATAATTTGGACATCATGTCATACCATCAGCAGTCGGATGATACTCCATTTAATTACTGTTTACCATTTGTTGACCAAAAAGTCAGTCAGTCCTGGATTTCAAGAACTAGTCACCTTTATCAATGTTGTGATGCACTCAGACCCCCTTGCAGTGTCAAGATGCTTCTGTTGAGAAAGCACATTGTTTCCAAAACAGGATTATGGGATAACCGTGTATCCACCACGCTCAAAAAAGATTGCACGATTTGACCTCAGAAAACACAGTAATGTGGAACATCATCAACTGAACCTTCGTGAGGAGGAAAGTAGGCCTAAAGATGTTCTCTCTTCAGCTCCTCATTAGAACGAGGAACCCCAGCAGCCATACAACAACCCTTTGGCAGATCGTCAATAGTAGGTGAAAGTTATTGGCTGTTACTGTTATTTAAATTTAATTTAGGCTACATTTATGTTGGTCGCAGCACCGGCATGGTCAACGTATATTTACTCAACTAGCAGTGTTTACAGTGGCGCCCTGCGACACCTCAATCGAATAGACCCATAATTAATGTTATGAGCTGTGTTTGTTAGCTCATGTGTATCCCGATCCCCTAACAAGTTGACTGGCCCGGCAAACACAAATAAATATCAGAAGACATTGAATATCCACATGACAGCTCCCTGCTTAAAAACAACAAAAATACCACAACAACTTTTTGTTTTCGTAGTGTGTTGCTGTTGCTGTGTACACAAACACACACGCACACAGGCACACACACACACACACACACACATACACGCGCACACACGCACGCATTCGCACAAGCACGCACACACACACGCACGCACGCACGCAGGCACGAGCACACACACACACCTGTGGCCTCTAGTTATTTTGCATGCTTGACAGAGTTCTACCATGTAGGCAGATGGGTGATGGAAGAGGTCAGCAAATTCAGTGTGTGTAGTTGATATTCCCAGATGGTCATAAGACAAACAAGACAAAACTAGATCTGCATATGTGTGTTTATATATAAATAATGAATACTTCATTTTTTTTTTTACCTACCATGACAATTACCTACATGAAAGTAGATTACTTACTACATATATCATAAATAGTGGTAAATACATTTTTATATGAACTTAGAGGCAACAAGTAAATAGAAGCCTATAGTAACGTACAAGACAGTGGCAAAGTATAACGTAAACTTTGCAGAAGGGATTATGGGGATGACGAGCATGCGCTGTCACGATGGAAAGGAGAGTATAGTAGCCTATAATCAATCTTTATACTAATTTGATCAATCAAGCGCTCTTATTTTTTAAGAATTAAAAAAACTCTTAAAAGTATTTTTACGCCTGAACTTCTCTAAAGTTGTTTTAATATAAAACAACTTCTCAAGTTATTATACCCGGAAATACGTCACTTCAGTATCATCAGCATTTTGAATCAGACCAGCAGACGTCTCCTCCCGAAGAAGAAGCGGACGAACTTCGTGTTCGATGTGTACGACCAGAGCTGTTTCGAGAGATTGGCCCTGTGTACGGCTAAGCTGAAGTACCTGAAGTACTTTGCATGTTAGTTGGCGATGATGAAGTCGATCCATAATGGTTGTTCTGAGAGAAGGCATGTGCCCTGGGCTGGATGAAAACATTGTCCGCGATTTGCGTGCAGCCAACATTACCACAGGTGTGTGTATGTGTGTGTGTGTACTGGAGCGGGCATGAGTGTTGTGTATATTGTTGAAATCGTAAACATTATTTCAGCCAGATTTCTCTTCTTTTCTCAGTGGAGGACTTGGTGGCGTCTGATAGCGAGGAACTTGCCCAAAAGTGCTCTTTGTCCTACAAGGTAGGCTACTTTAAGCATCTAGTTCTTGGGAAATGTCTCCAGCTAGGCTTGACAGCTAATTAAGTGTTTTTTTTAACATTGCGTTTGTGGATTGAACCCAGATGCTCCCAGTCTTAAGACGAGACGTGTCTTATTAACCAATGCCAAATATGTTTGGGTTACATAATGACTTAACCTATTACGGATGACGTCTCATTTAACAGGTAAAAAAGGTTAG
>JAOPUD010000145.1:4962196-4972593 GCA_027122715.1 Trisopterus minutus | reverse complement strand
CACACACACACACACACACACACACACACACACACACACACACACACACACACACACACACACACACACTACACAAAGTGCCAGTAGCCTTCAGAGATAATGTTGACCACTTGATTAAAAATTCTCAGTAGTAAAACACGCACACGCTTTTAAAAAACATAATTTTTAAAAAGTACCGACATAACAGAAGCGGTCCGATCCAGCAGCTGGTCAGCAAAACTCATCGTGTCGTACCCAGGAGAAACACAACCTGGTTACAAGCTAGCTTACACCAAGCATGGTTACAACTGAATGCACTAAAACGCAGTAGCCAACAGTCCATTCAGTCAGTTACAATCAAGTGGATCAACATAAGCCAACATCATCCTCCTTTATCTGTGTTGTTGTGTTGGTATGTATGTGTCATCATCGCTGACCTAGAAAGGGGGTTTCTCAATGCTATTAAGCAAGGCAGCAATGACAAGTCTACCCCTGGACAGAGGGAATAGACTGACAGACAATAGGCTGGCCAAGAGAGCGACTAGCAGAACAAGACGAAAGCCAAATAATGACAGTTAGTGCAGGTTAGCTTAGGCCAATTTGAGGTGGAAAAGGAGATCGAGAGAGAAAGTGCTAGAGCGAGTGAGTGAAATAGAGAGAAAGAGCAAGGGAGAGATAGGGAGAGAGGGAGTACAGGAAGGGACACAGAAACAAGATGACGACAGAAAGGGAAGAGGGGACAGAACAAGAGAAGGAGTAAAAGACATAATGCACAGACAGAAAGGGCGACCGGAGAAAATAAAAGATGCTGAGAGACAGGCAGGGGGGGAAGAGAGCGGGAGGAGGGGGAGAACCTCAAAAGAGTTGAGGCACACCGACGTCCTCTCTCTCTCTTGTTGCTTTCTCGCTATCCACTCAGTCCATCGGGCCCCCCCCCCCCCCCCCCCCCCCCCAGGGGGGGGGGGGGGGGGGGGCGGGAGTATTGCACTGCAGCACCTGCACGCCATGGTTCACTTTATTAGTCTACACAAATGAATGAAGGGCAACTGGCCGCTGTCCTTCATGTGAACTGTGCTGTCCTCACCGTGCTGAAAACACTGCAGCTGCAAGGATCTCAGCCTCACAAAAATAAAACAGAATCAGAACAATCAATCGAAACACCTCCTAGTACTAACAACGCCAAGAAGGACATCGTAATTCATCAATCACACCGATCGATAATAATTCTAGCCTCAGCAAATTCGACACAGTGATAAAACAGAATACTATAATAATACATAATGCAGAGGAAAAACACAGACTAGCTAATAACACGCAAACGTGAAGGAGGAACAGCAAGACCTTCGCCGCTATACTAGCTAACTTTACCTTTTTAGTTTCTTGTTACCTGCGAGGCGGAGGCTGAGAGGGTCTTCAGCGGGTCAATGTCCTTCCCACTGAATGAGAGCAGAGCAGCTCAATGGACCGAAGCTCAGGCTGTGGGGATATATTATGGAGATATCCCTTCCTCCAATCCACTGTCACCCGAGGCCCCACCAAAATTACACATTAACCTCTGCGGCCCCCTTAACCCCTGGTTGCTGATCTGCCATCTCTGGCAGCTCTCTGGTTAGTCGGTCTCTACACGCCGTATCGCTATGGAGGGAACGGCAACTTATAGAGGAGTCCATGACTGGGTTTACTCTTTGAATAAAGGTTTGCATTTTCCCACACGCACGTTAAAGTAACCGTATTAAGCATGACCTTCAAATGATCCCACACACATAGGCCTATTTTTGTGTCTGTGGGGTTTTCAGTGTATACATGTGCATGTGTGTGTGTGTGTGTCACACATGTCATGTTAACGTGTATTTTCCTTTAAAGGCATTTTTTTTGCTTCCAGAAGGCTGATGATGACACATAGAGGTTTTTGAGCAGATTAAGCCAATGGCCCTGTCCACCAAAACCACTGGGGATCAGACTCACGTCAACTATTTTAAATCTGCATTACAAAAACGGTCTGCATCTGTTATGCACATAATTCAACTATGCACACATAATTCAACTATGCAGCGAATTAGCAAACCTTCCCCTGAAGTGAAGGGTCGTTTACTTGTAGATGACCTACTTGTAGACGTCTACTTGTAGACGTCTACTTGTAGACGACCCTTCACTCCCTTGACCCGGTACCTATAACTGTTCTAATTATAGAACTGCTCAGCAGAAGACAATGCTGTTGAGGAAAGGCCATAACCATAGGCAGCATTCGCAATATACAGCTCATGAATGATGTCAACAGAATCAACTGGTGATGGGAAGCATTCAGCTGGCGGCTGACCTTGTATCTGCCAGCGGTGAATCTCAAACACAACCGCACCAACAGATGGCTGCTTTCACAACCTAAACAAACTGACCCTTAACAGTTACTTGCAGGTTGGAGGTTTTTTAACTTGTAAAACAAAGTATGGCTATTGCCATTTATTTTTGAAATGAGGTAAAATCGGTTCAGCTCCCGTAACCTTTCACCTGCGTTCCACGTGACCACATGCACACCTGCAGCCCCTGCTTATAAACATATAGATATAGCCTACCTCAACACTTAAAGCAGTCAGGAATGCAATTATTGCATTGGTCAAGTTTAATGGTTGGAAAAAGAAAATGCATAGATTAATAGTTTCTTTGAAGCTGATGAAATTCTCTACACATTAACTAGTTTCTTCGAAGCTGATGAAATTCTCTACACATCAGAAAGCAATCAATACATCTAATGCTACGTGGCTGTGGTAACTCTGTCGCAGGCCTATAATATGCCCCTCCATTCATTTCATTCGGCCGGATAAAATGAATGGATGGCTTACCTCTCTCAACCCAACAGGCTATGCAGGCCTATTGCTCAAGCTAGAGAGCTAGTAATCTGTTATGAGGGAGCGGCTTTGGAAGGAGGCCTGAAGGGAAAGTGCGATTTTACGGTAGAATACTTTAAGAACAAAAATCGAGCTTACTCTGGCTGGCTTCTCCAAATTTGCCTTCACGAGTTTTTATATTTGAAAATAAAACTGTTTATGACTGCCACCTAGTGGCCCATGATACAGAATGTTGTTAGACAATTATAACACAATTTCCTTCTTCATCAGTCTAAACTTAGAAACACACATAGTAACCATGAATAAAAGTATCATAACAGTAATGTGTCAAATTATTATTACGATTTCTCTGGAACTGCATTTACAGTTAAAACATACTTGAGCACAATATTTACTACATATGACAAGACATTACTTTACAACCAGTGCAATACTAATGTGTATAAGCACCTTAATAAATCATAATATTATCTACTCCCCAAAGATATCATATTTCTTGGTGGTCTTGGTTATGCAAAACAGCTCTCAAGTTGAAAGCATCAAAACATAAAAGGTTATCCTTGAAATCTAGCTTCACCCGGTTTACAACAACGGTTTGCAATCTGGTTTACAAAGAAACTACTTTGAATGACTCTTAAGTTGTCATTTCTTACTGGTCCTCACATGCACACGTGCACACACACACACACACACACACACACACACACACACACACACACACACACATGCATGCACGCACACACGTTTCAACAGAAACATTCAATCCTTTCTTGGAATTTTTCAGGCAAAGAAATGTTTTGATGTAAACTGAAGCTCAGTGTGGATCACCATTAAAGGGATAAAGGCTCCTTGATCCAATCTTGATTTATTTCACTTTAATGACATTTTTATGAGGACAAAGATATATGTTATGCCTTCAAAATAAATAGCAATTGAACACAGACTAAATAAAATAAAATAAATTAAAATCAAACATGTGACTCCAACAGCTGGAACACAGCATCAGCATCACTTGGTAGATGGAACATTACAAATCAACATAATCACTGCATGTGTTTTGGGTTGACAACAGAAATGAGGTTGGATGGCCTGAGTATCATGACACCCAGAACTAGCGGCGTTTGTACGGAGAGGTGGCGCAGGTCCAGTGATTGTAAAGACTTCATTTACCCGCGGGACAGCAGAGATTGTATGCAAACTGTAGCATTTTTCCATTCGCCTAAAAATATGGCAGAACTTTCGAGACGTTTCCAATGACACTCGCTGGAGACGACACGATATCAAGAGTGGGCCAACATTAACGCTGAAATGACTGTGTGTTTTGAACTTGTCTGTTGTTAGTGCATCACGATGCGATGCACGGAGACAGTTGGCAGTTAGATCTGAGTAGATGCTTGGTGGATAAGCGGTGTTCTGCCAGCCAGTACCTCATCACGCGGTCATCTGCACAACCGCTAGAACAGCTACCGGTATATACGTCACAACAGGTAGCTGTGTAGGACTACAGTGTTTCTGTAATAACTTCAAGTAGCTGTGTATGAATCTGGATCCAATCGTTCTCCCGCTCAGCAGCGGTGACTTCCTGTGGAGGAAGCGGTTGGTGAAGAGACGTGGTGGTTTTTTGGGGGGCACTAGGAGAGCTGGTCCTCATACTGCTTCCGGAAGCAGTCTCCAGCCGGGTAGAAGTCCCAGCTTCGCTCCTGGTACATCTTCCACACATACGACTCCTAGCGGCCCGGGGGGGGGGGGCGGAACACAGCGGGTCAACACAACACAAAAAGCCACGGGCCCGGGTTAGCCAACGCTAGCTGAAGCTAAAATGCGATCGGAATAGCAAATGTAAAAAGCGGGAGACCCACCTGACCGGTGTGCTCCGTCTCGTCCTTGTTGATGAGGTACATGAGGAAGAACCTGCGGAAAGAAAAAAACAACAACAAAAAAAACAACAACAGGCAAGTTAATTTCACTGCACATGTCGCTGCACGTTTCTTCTAAGTTGCCATAGTAACAGCGAGAAATACACAGACATGTAGTTGGCCAGGTTGTGCTCGTCGAAGGTGTGCGTCTCGAAGCCGTGCGGCGTCGTGTCAAAGTAGTCGCTGCCGATGCCGCAGATGAAGCACTTGGTCTGCGAGGACACGACACATGAAAGGACACAAGTCACCTTGGACCGTTTCTTCACTCGCAGTAGGCACAAACACAGTATGCAGTTGGCAGTGTGTGTGTGTGTGTGTACGACTCCCCCCCGATTGGCCCACCGATAGATCGATAGAACGGAGCACAATCAGACGTACCTCCATGTCTTCCTTAACCTGCTCCTGTTGGTCCCTGAGCTCTCCGAACGCGTCGATGATCAGACCTGAGCACAGAGGATCAAGGCAAACATAAGCGTGTGTTTGTTCGTTTGTGCAGTGCAGAGACCACAGCGGTCGCTGGCTGGGGGGGGGGGCTGACCTACCTTGAATGATGGCGAGCAGGATGACGATGACGAAGAAGAAGAAGGTGATGTCGAAGACCACCCGGTAGATCTCGTAGTCGTCCCCCGCGGGGTCCTCGATCTCATCCCCGATGCCGCCGCCCGCTCGCACGCCCACGTACATGTGGAACAGGTAGCACTGGAGAGAGAGAGGGAGAGAGAGAGACACACACAGAGACAGAGCCAGAGAAACAGAGAGAGAGAGAGAGAGAGAGAGAGAGAGAGGGTTATGCATCTTGCTCAAGGATGCCTACAGGTAGACCCTAGCCACCACCCTAGTCTGTCCCCTTCAACACTCGGGGCAGGGCGGACGCAGACAGCTGCAGTCTGCTGCCGTTTCCTTTCAGATGAGTGAAGTCCTCTCTCTCTCAGACTCACGGTCATCATGTCGTCACACTTCATGTCGGGCTCCTCGCCGTCCTCCCCCTTGTTGTAGAACTTCCTGAAGAAGTTGAAGGCCACCACGGTGTAGAGGTAGACCACCACGGCCAGCAGGCCCACCGTCATCATCAGCTGTCAACATATACACACACACACACACGATCACATGATCAGCCACCCAATCACACACACACACATACTGTGGTGTGGTGCTCACTTGTTGTTCTGAAGTGCCGAATTAGGAAAGCACCGCGACACTTTTTTTGCACCACCACTATGTGGGAGTGTGTGTGGATGGTGGCTGGTTTAAGCGGCATCACCTGGCCCAGAGTCAGTCTGATTGGACTCTGGGGCTGGGTGAGGCTGCACACCTGTTGCGCATTGAGAAATCAATGTGCTACAGGTTAAACCAGCCCCCACACACACACAGGTGAAACCACCTGTCCACACACAATCAGGGGGAGATCTCCTGCATGGCAACCCAGGGCATGGATCATTGTCCTCTAACTTTTACAATTAACTGGGTTTCCATCACCACCCCGTCTGCTTCCTTGTCTGAAGGAGCCTGGTTTAGTGACCCAGGTGGTGGGTAGGGTTAGGCTATGTTCACATTGCTACAACGTAGTTATTAAAAAAAAAAACAATGTTAAACTTCTAAGGTTGCGCTGTGATTCATATGGGCTTCTCTTCTCAGCTGGTTTACGCAGTAGGTGGTCAGAATGTGGCGGCTTTGACACCTCCGTGCATCGTATGACAAACGCTGGGGATGGTGCTCAGCCCCAGCAGCCAGCGGATGAAGACCCAAGGTGTCTCTGCTCTCTGCTGTCTCTGACTGGGTCCCAGCCCCCCCGCGCCCACCCACCTGTGTGCCGTTGTGGGTGACGGAGGAGAGGATGGTGCGCAGGGTCTTGACGCCCATGGCGATGTCGAGCAGGTGGCAGGCGAAGAAGAAGTTGTTGTAGTGTCCCAGCAGGGACATGATGAGGTACCAGCAGAGGTACAGGAAGGTCTGCTCACCGGAGGGGCGGGACGTCAGACACAAAGCAGAGGTCCTCATACGGACAAAGGCATTTCTGTACCTTGTTGTGTTACACTTATTAAACGATGAAGGTATATTCCCTCGTATTATACATTGATTGATATGATTGATTATGAGAGTATTTCTGTGCTTACACCATCGGTAAAAATAACCCCAAACTTCCAGATCTGGTACTTGAGGTCGGCCTGGGTAGCCCTGAGAAGAAAAGCAAAAGACAATCATCATGTTTTTGGTTTTTGGGAAAATGAGCAAGCAGAGTGCTTCACCAGTCTGTGTGTGGTCACCAGGTGAACATAGAATGTGTGTGTGTGTCCGTGTGTGCGTGTATGGGTGCGTGTCCGTGTGCACGCACGCGCGCGCGTGTGTGCTCACCAGGTAAACACAGAGTTGTCTGGCTCCTCCGTCTTCTTCTCGTGCTGCTGGCTGACGTCCAGCGAGGCCAGGTCCACGCCCAGCAGCTCGGCGATGCGCTCTCGGCCGTAGATGTCTCCGTACTTATCCAGGACCTGCACGGGGCCGAGGGGGGGTGGGAAACACCCACAGGTCAGGACGCTGCACGCTTCAACACAACACAACACCATGAACCAACAAGGAGCAAGGCCCGCTGAGCCAGCTCACCTTTCTCTTGACAAACTTGTCCCAGTAGTTGTTTGGAAAAGATCTGCAGAAGAAGAAGGAGTGGTCAGGTGCAACGATGGACGGACAATGCCTTTTTTGTTTTGTTTTTAGCCTTTATATCTCAGAATACGTACATAGCAGTAGGGTTAGTGAATAACAAGTATGAACACTTGTTATACTTCATAGTTCTCAGTTCTTAAGTATGGAATATTAATGTTATATTCCTCATAATATTTGCTCTACTTGCTCTAATATATATATCTATATTTGCTCTAATATTTGCTCTACACAGTACTCGGTGGGTACAGAGTTGTGATGTCATGCTACTCAGTACTTCTGGGGTATTTCTCCTCGTTGTACTTCCCAGTACTCGGCGGGTACAGAGTACTCCTGCTGGCGGGAGGCCCTGCTCCTCAGTACTCACGGCGTGTTGAGGACCAGGCGGTCCCACTGGCCCTTGATGTCGTCGTCCTCGGGCTGCTCTGTGATGTACATGCCGTCAAACTCCAGCTTCCTGGCCAGCTCCTTCTCCCTCTTGAAGATCACCAGGGGGATCTGAGGAGGAGACACGCCCACCAGGCCGTTGGATCAGGCTAATATAAGATGTTATTTCTACATGATGATGACATTACTCTCCGTACCTTGAGGCAGTTGGATCAGGCTAATATAAGATGTGTTTTCTACATGATGATGACATTACTCTCAGTACCTTGAGGCAGTTGGATCAGGCTAATATAAGATGTGTTTTCTACATGATGATGACATTACTCTCCGTACCTTGAGGCAGTTGTAGCCGATGATGCAGATGAAGGAGATGACGGTGTGCAGCACGGACAGGAAGGACATGGTGGGCTGCATGTACCCGGTGCTCTCCTCCAGGAAGAAGTACACCGGCCCCGGCTCCTCCTCCTCATCCTCCTCCGCTCCCTCGCCCATGCCGGAACCCTCCGCCTCCTCCCCGGAACCTTCAAACAGCCCGGAACCCTCGAACATTCCGCTGCCCTCGAACATTCCGGAAGCTTCCATCTCATCCTCGGCGCCGAGGGGGCTGTCGGACACCTGTGGATGGTTTCAACGCGGTTACGCTCTTGGAAAGTGTTGATAATGATTGATGATCGTTGGTCTTTGGGACTGAAATGGATCAACTGAAAATTTGTGAGATTGTAATGAATTTCATAGAACATTCTCCGCTGCTTAATGCACACCTTGATAACCCTTAATTAAATAATAAGAAGTAAATGGCGGATACGGATATTTAGTTTGGTGTGTTTTAGGGAAGGGTAAGGAGCTAGCGAAAAGCAATGCATCATGGGAATAGTCTCTAGAAAAGTCCATCTAGCTGACCAACCACAACATCATTTTTAATGATTTTCAAATCAAGTTCAATTCATTTCAAATAAGATCTAGGTAACAGTCTGGGGCTTCAAGTATCAAGATATTAAAGTATTAAACATGAATGAATGTTGAATCAGGCACGAAGCCATTGCAGCATGAGAACCAGCGTGAACACGGCCCTGAAACCATTAAAACGTGCTTCCCTTACTTTGTAGAACAGCAGAATGAAGTTCAGGGCGAAGGCCAGGAACAGAGCCAGGAAGCGGAGGTTGTAGAAGTTCCTGGAGAGGTAATTCTGCAACACAGAATCAGGACACACACAGAAATGGGTTTAGATGACCATGACAGACACTCGTGTGCGTGCGGTGGCACTGCGTGTGTACGGCACCAGAGAGCCAATTAACGCCCAGATCACCATGAACTTGTTCCGCTGATTGTCCAGTTCGGTCCAGATCTGGAAGCCGCCCTCTTTCCTGGGCTTCTTCTCCTTCTTGGTCATCACCTTCCTCGGTCGCGGGGGTTTCTCCTCCTCTTTGGCTTCTGTCCCCGCCTTCTCTCCATTCTCAACACTACACAGTGAACAAAAAACCATGAGATCAAACCTCCACATGATTTACTTTTAAGAGAATCACGGCATCATGGACAACATGGTCTTGAGTTCTGAGGATGAATATTGTGAAGGAACGTCGTACTCCGCTTTCTCGGGCTCCGGGACGGGTTGTGCAGGGGGGGGGACGGGGGGAACCGGCTCGGCATCAGCCTCCGCGGGGGCCTGAAGGCACCGGAGAGACATGAAGAACATGAGCGGATGGATTCATGGAACTCCGTAGGGAGAGCACAAGTTTTGATCTTTCTTTACATTGCAGGGTTCAATCCAAGCTTAGCTTTTTATGCGTTTCATCTCTCCTACGTTCTGTCCATTTTTAATAAAACATGTCAGTTATCTTTTTCAATTTTAATATTGGAAAAGTAGTTATATTTTTAGATTGACAACATTCAATTACCTATCTTGAGAATATCTAATCAGAACAGAACAATTGACCAATAATCGTCTTTGCCAAACACTCCCAGCGGTCTCCCCCTCTCCCCCCTCACCTTCTTTCTCCTGGTGATGGGGGTCCCCTCCGGTGTGGGCGGGTCCACGGCCGCCTCCACCCCCATGTCCCCCAGCCCGCCCGGGGCGTCCACGCCCGCCACCCTGCCTCCCTCCATGTCCCCCGAGTCGTCCTCCTCCTCGTCCCCGGTGCCCGCGTCCCCGGTGTCCGTCAGCCCGCCCGTGTCCTGCACCTCCCCGCCGCCCGGCTCCCCGGGCAGGTCGGCGTGCACGTCGTCCTGGGTGGGGTCCGGCATGCTGGCCAGGATCTCCGTCACCGTGATGTTCTTGGCGCCCTCCACCAGGCCCCCGCCGAACAGCGCGTGCCAGATGAGCATGAAGAAGCCCTTGCACACGCTGTAGATGAAGTGCAGGATGCTGACCAGGATGGTCCAGAAGAAGACCGTCAGCGCCACCACGATCTCCTTCACCGTCATCCGCCGCACGCGGCGGTACTGCCGCCGCAGGTTGCGGAAGGTGAAGATGGCCAGGAAGCCCAGCACGCTGTTGATGAAGTCGCCGAAGGCCGAGCTGGACTCGGGCGGCGCCTCCTCTGCGGGCGGCTCCTCGTCTCCCCCTCCGCCGCCCCCTTCCCCTCCCCCGGCCCCACCCCCACCGCCCCCCGCCGCCCCT
>JAOPUD010000145.1:4925435-4944816 GCA_027122715.1 Trisopterus minutus | reverse complement strand
GGGGTAGGGGGGGAGGCACGGAACCAGAGAGAATACCATGGGACACTATTAGCATGGAGCACCAGGAGGAGCTTTGTAGCTAGCATACTGTATGCACACACAGACATACAGACAGACTGTACGTACATACTGTATGCACACACAGACATACAGACAGACAGACTGACTGTACGTACATACTGTATGCACACAGACATACAGACAGACAGACAGACTGTACGTACATACTGTATGCACACACAGACATACAGACAAACCTAAAAAACATACATACATACTATATGTACATACATAATGCATACATACAAAAATACAGGTACATACACACATACAACCTGTACGTACATAGACACACACACACACACACACACGCACACACATACCTCCTCCACTAAATCACTATGGAGTTGCGTTTAAATGGTAAGCAACCAAGACAAACAGAATTACAAAATTTGGTCCACAAGGAAGTAACAAATGAGGTTAATCAGTTTATGATTGACATCTTTGGAGGAAAATAGGTAAAGAATACACCATACAGATAATACACCTGTATTATTGCTATTGCCTGTCTTTCACTATGTTCATAGTTAGCCATACAACGTCTGTCTTAATAAACACAATCAAAGAAAAAGACAAGAGTATAAGAGCGATAACAGCAACAAAACGGGTAATGTACTAATCTTAAGGCCTGACATCGCTGGTTTTAAGCAGGGCACTGCAGAGGATATAATAACAATGTATGCGTTGTCTATGACATTACCCAGAATTCAACGGGGGAAGCCGTGGCTCCGCCCTCTGGGAACTGGCTGGGACTTACCTTGCTCATCTTGCTCTTGCTGTCGGCGGTGAGGAACGACATGTTGTTGATCTCATTCATCACCACAAAGTTCTGCTCCTCTCGCTTGAAGTTCTGCATGTGTTTCACAAGACAAAGACACACTGGAAGACATCGCGGGGCCACGGGCCCCACAGAGAGTCCCCGAGGGCCCAGAGAAAGTGGTGTTGCTGACAACACAAGGGCGACCGCCACTTGTATCTTTGGCTCTTTTCTGAATGTTGTACGATTGTAAATTTCATTGAATTGATCTCATTTTAGAACTTGGGTTTCAGCTGTGATTCGGCCTTAGTATATTTATGTTAAACAGACGCTGCTAGCCCTCCCCTGGTACGGTTGTGTTTCTTCTCATGGGTTCTTCCTCCACATAAATTCTCCTAGCCCGTTCCCTTAGGGCTCAGGGTATATATAAATAAATGAAAATAAATGTGACCCGACTCGAACTTGTGAACCTACAGTTCTTAACATTTGTGTTCAAACAATCACCCTCTGGGACATAATAACGGTTGACCATCGTCTGAAGAGGCCAACTCACGTGAGATTTGGACCAGAATATGAAGACCTCTCCAACCATCCTGAACAGCTCCTCTGCATCGGGGTCAGGACAGGTTAACCACCGGGCCCTGAGGGCACACATCCAACACAAACCCTCAGTCAATCCTGCGTTTTTAATCAGACACTAAATAATGGAGTCAATGGATGGGATCTAACGTTAAGCTTCAGGGTTCACGCAGAGGGGAAATGGGTTTCAAGATCTTCCTGTTAACAACAACGGTAAATGGTAGATGGACTGCTTTTATACAGCGCTATGCTAACCAGTGGCCACTCAAAGCACTTTCCGATGTTGCCTAACATTTACGGATTCATGCGCACATTCACACACCGGCGGCGGCGTCAACCACGTTAAGGAATGGCCAGCTCGCCGGGAGCAGTCAGGGCGTCTTGCTCCGGGAGGGGCCACCTCGACACTTCACTTGGAGGAGCTTGGTGATCAAACCAGCAACCTTCCGGTCACCAGCCGACCCGCTCTACCTCCTGAGCCGCACGCCTCCCTGTGATCTGACAAGGTGATCCGTTTTGAGGTTTCCCAGGTGAGCCTCAACCCCCACCCCACTGGGATCCATTATGTCACTAAGACCACGCCCCACCGCCGTCCTACCTACCTGTTGTTGTCCACGTAGCGGATGAGCAGGGGGTAGAGGGCGTACAGGTCCCTGCAGAGCACGGCGAACTCGTCCCGGATGGTCCCGTCCTCCTCGTCGCCCTCCGACTTGCCCTCCATGCGCAGGTGCTCCTCCTCCGCCACCACCTTGCCCGTGCGCTTCTTCAGCTTCTCCATGGTGGGGATGAAGTGGGACTTGAGCATCTCGGGCTTGGCCCGGCTCACGATGGGCTGGGAGAACACGGGGGGGGGGGGGGCAGGGGGGTGAGTGTCCATTCGTTGCAGCAGGAGAGGTGATGCTTTTGTTCAAAAGCGACCGACAGTGTATTCAGATACGTGTTATTAGGTTACGAATGAATCATCCATCCACACTACAGGTCCATCAAACCATGTACATTTCTGTCTGTTTGTATACATATATATCTACTTTACCCATTATATTTTGTGTTTTGTCGATTTTTATTGCTGTTGTAATTTTACCATCTCCGACAGATGCAGTTGTGGCACTTACAATTTCATCTAGGAGCAATAAAGTACTAAAGTAAATATACTACTGAATAAGGAACTCTGAATAAAGGACTGTGACTAAAGCACTCTGTATAAGTGCTCTAAACGTGCGTCCCACCCGCCAGCCTCTTCATCCAGGACGCCTCGTCGATGCCCAGGTTGTTGACCACGATCTTCATGATGCTGCCCAGCAGCTGGTTGAGGTGCTCCGAGGTGACCTCCGTGCACAGCTTGTTGTCCAGCTCGGGGAAGTTCTCCAGCCCCCGCTCCCACCACCGGGGCAGGTAGTTGCACAGCATGGGCAGGGTGATCTCGATCACGTGGGGCATCTCCGTGTAGCGGGCCCCCGACTCCGCCAGGTCCCCGATGTCCTTCAGCAGGAAGTCCAGCTGGGGGATGTCCGGACACAGCTCATGGACCTCACTGGGGAGACCCAGGACTTGAGGGAGGGAGGGAGGGAGGGAGAGAAGACACATGATATAGTCAGACAGAAACAGAGACAGATGGGGAGACGGGTGGATGGACAGGGGATTAGGCCAGAGAGAGACAAACAGACAGATGGACATACTGGCCCTCTCCCGGGGTGTCTTGGTGGTGTAGACGGAGAAGGCATTGAACTCGTTGAGGTTGGGCTCCATGTAGGCCACGGGCATGGCGGCCGCCAGGTGGGCCAGACACTCCCCCAGAGCCGGCCTCTGCCTGAAGAGGAAATAAAGAGAGGCTCAGTTCAGCTCCTCTGCTCTAATCGAAGCCTTGGGCCCCAATCCAAGTAACCCAATATGCCATGTGACCAAACACGTTTGGTTGTTCTGCTGCGTGCTTCTCGCGTTAACAGGGTGAGTTCCATAGTCTGCCATGTAGCATGTATAATGTCTCTAACCCTGAACCGTAACCTTCTCAGCAACCTTTATCCGTCAAGTACCCTGATGACATGAGCTTGATCCTCACCTCTCGACGTGGGGGTTCTTGACGGTGCCCAGGGAATAGATACTGCACATGATGCGGTAGCAGGACATCTGCAGATCGTCCACTGTGTAACGGGACACAACCACAAACAAAAGGCGCTTTAACTTGTGAACAAACCAGTCACCGTGTTATGGGTGCCGGCGTCGTGCGTCGCTGACTCACGCATGACGTCGTCCCCGAACTGGTGCTGAGCGATGTGGTCGAACAGCGAGGTGAGCACGGGGAGCAGGGCGATGGTGGTGTAGTTGATGTTCTGGGACACGCCCTTCACTTGCTGCACAGGGGTCGGAGGAGACCAGAGGTCAGGGGCCTGATTCGCGGAACAGCCGTCTTGCTCCCATATTGGTTCTAAATGCTAGCGGGGCGAGGGGGGAACTGAACACGGAATCCGACGTTAAGTTCCACCACCTAGCTTGCGTTCAGAACCAATATGGCTGCTAGGTGAATAAGAACCCTTTACACTGTGTGTACTTTTCAGTTGGAACATAAATTAGACCCTACCTGGTTCCCTTTTGATACTTTTCCTAGTTTTAAGTTTTCCACCATTTTCTCAATATCATCCGCAGCGCTCTCGAAGAAGGAACGCAACCCCGCCTTTACAATCTCAGGCCCCGACTTCATCACGGTCCTGATGACGGGAGACAGAAGACAGACGGATGGAGTTCGGAGAGACATGACATGACAACAGCCAAAATGGAGATGAAAGAGATGAAATCTGAGATCTGACAAAGACAATAAAAATGTCCGTACCTTGCGTCCAGTGAACGTGCCAGGATGTGGAGGCAGTTCACAATGGCCGGCGCGTCCGTTCCTACAGAACGGGTTTTGTTATTTGGTCGGTATCGTTGCAGTGGGAGGATCGATAAGAATATAAGAAAGCAGAAAACAATGGAGAAATTTGGAAAATAGTGAAGACGCCTTACCAAAGAGAGACACTCTGTGTCTTACCAGGGCAGACATTTTACAGAATATACTGAAGAAGAGAAGAAGAAGAGGTAGAAGAAGAAGAAGACAGAATGGAAGGAAAAGGGATTGCAAAGATGTTCCGAGGAGAGGAGAGGAGAGGAGGGAAAAATAAGTTAGAGGACAGCTTGAATACATAGAAAATGGAACGTATGGAAAATAGTCAACAGATGAACATGTCAGAGCTGGCAACCATGAACACATCTCAAAATTGTTGTGTGTATTGTTTTTATTTGTGTGTGACGCATTTCGGTGTGTAAGACAGAGTCAGCAGAGCAGCTGATGATCAGCAGATGAGAGTACAGACATTATTATGATTATTATCAAGCGGCCACGCAGAATTCCACATTCAGTCCCACCACCTAGCTAGCGTTTGGAACAAGATGGCCCCTGGGTAAAATAAGGCCCATTACCTGGCTATCATCTCCTTCTCCTTATTGGAGGAGTGTCCACCGCTGCCCAGAACTTTGGCGGGTGTTGACAGGAAGTAGAGACAGTGGTTTTTGAAGTACTGGTTGATCAGAGGCAACAGGATCTGATAGAGAGAGGAAAAGTAGAGACACACACACACACAGTTAGAAACAGTCTGTCTTTGTCAACATAATCAACTGCTACACCTCAGAGGTGACGGGCTGACCTTGGCGAAGAACTTGATTTCCTGTTCATGTGGGGACTTCTCCACGCGCCCACTGCTCACCACAGCCTCTGTGAACACATGGGGGTGTTGGGGGGGAAATTATAAAATTTCATTTATACAATTTAGATTTCTGTTGACAAAATTGATCAAATAAATCTCTTATTGCACTGTATTTTTTCTCCATGGTTCCCCACATTTACCAGATGGATGAACCCTTAATACACTCATCTGTACAACAACATCGGTCCCCACTATACCCAGGTGAGCGATGAACTCCTGGGCGATCTCCATCCATTTGAGCAGCTTCTGCAGGAAGCCATACGCAAACCTCTTCTCTATGGACGAGATGTCCGACTCCATGTCCTTCAGACCCCTGGAGGGAGGAGAGCAGCCAGTAAGTCAAACCCCCCAGAGTTATGGATACACAGGACATATTCAGGGATATAAGCATAAGTATTAATTTTAACGACACAAAATCGAAATGAGTGAAATGGCAACACAAACTTCACGAGACGTCTTAACCTGCCTACAAGCTAGTGGCTCTGATGGTATAGGGTTTGTACAGCAGAATGCATCATGGGATTTCTTTGTTGACGATGCTACGCCATTTCGAGTACAAGAGAGTCGTAGTAACATAATCCTAAATAAACATTAATACCATATCCTATGCTAATGAAAACTTTGTTTTGCCACCTCTCGCATTATACACTGGCAATTTTTTTATTTTTATATAATGATAAAAAAAATTCCAAAAAACTTAAACTTCTAACATGGAAGCGGTCACTGAGATGTGACATCACGATGTACAAGCCCTAAAATACTATGCCTACTAAAACCCGACACCGATCCAATAATTGAGTAAACCTGTCCATTTCTAATTGTGTTAGAAAGGCAACAGTATGTGCAGAGGGTGTGTGACCTGGTGACTGCGTAGCCGTTGAGCTGGAGGAACTTGAGCAGCTCATGGGCCTTCTCTCTGTCTCTGGCCTTCTCCTTGGCTGTCAGTGTGTCGTAGGGCACCAGCAGAGGATGAGTCCCGCCCCCTGCACACACAAATCACACACAGCGTTCAGTTAAGGCCTCCGGTGAAGTGGGAATCACCTTATCTTATCAATTCATTTTGGCTTAAGTGTGTATCCCTCGACGTATATTATTGTGTCACAGGCTAAACTAGAAGGTGCCCTCTCTGACCAAAGCATGGCCTTGTGAAGTGTAGCTGTCTCCTCATCAGTTACTGATGAAAACAACAACTTTGCACATTATGTGTTGTTGTTGAGACATTGCTTTTGCCATTGCTCTGGTACACTGCATGGTATTCTCAGGTGTTGCTATGGCGTTGCTAGGGTGTCCTGGGTGGGTACATCACCTTTGGACGTTAGCTCCATCTTTTTCTTGCGTCCCCACGTGTTGTGGTAGTTCTCTGCCAGTTGCTCTGCCATCGACTGGAGACAGAGACACACGTGAACTCAAATAAAAGACTGTGTAATGTGTTTGTATGTGAAACACATTAAGGCCTACGCAAGGGCCCACACAAACCGCCATACCTGCAGATCCCTGGACAGACCCATGTGTGAGATCTCGATTGGCTGGGGGCTGTAGCCGTGGCTTGGGTCGTACGTCGCCTGGAACACACAATACAACCGTGAAAGCCATCCCGGCGTGACACTGTTCAGTGGCTTCCATGACGACAACCATTCGTTGCTAGCCACTCTACCTGGGCGGTCTGGGAGATCTTCCTAGAGGCCGTCTTCTTCTTCTCCGTCTCCTCCTCCTCCCGGGCCTTGTCGATGGTCCACTCCCACGCCAGCATGGCTTTGATGGACTCTTTGATTGGCCAGCGGTAGATCTCTTTGTCCTATCAGCAGGAGAGAAGGCACTGAGACCACGAGCAGAGAGAGAGAGAGAGAGAGAGAGAGAGAGAGAGAGAGAGAGAGCGAGAGCGAGAGCGAGGGGAACTTTAGGGGACTTTGGTTGAAGAAGATCCTGACTGTGGTCCTACCTTCTCTGAGAAGGTCTTGTAGGGTCTCAGCATGGGATGTGTCTTTGCATTCTCATCCAGTACCTCCCCGTACGACCAGTTGTTCTGGATCTGAAACGGGACATTCATTTGAGTTAGACAGATGATCCTGTTTGGATAAGGGTTAGCTCCCATGTTATTGTAATTCTACTTTTTCGGCCATCTTGCAATGGTAAAAAGTTTGGATATACAATATCGTACAACAATATAATGTGAAAGTTGGAGCATGTTGGGATATGAGGGTCCATTTTGAAATATACAAAGACCAAAACACCCCGTTATATTATGGGTCAATGTACAGGCAAACATAAAGAAAGTTAGGGCTTACTATAAAAAAAAACATACCTTCTCGGATGCCCATTTATCATGGGTGTGTTCAGCGTATTTGTTAATGAAAAAATCCAATCTCTCGGGAATGATAGTGCTGCACGAATGAAAGAAAGAAAGAGTTAGAAAACACACCCTCTGTGCCTCTTGAAAGAAAGCTTACAGGTTACATGAAAGCATAGGCCCCTCCCCTCAACATTTATATTCTACTGGAAAAACCTCTCAAACCAGGCCCTCACTTTGTGGTCTCCACCGGTTTGGGGTCAAAGTTCCCCTCTGCGTCCACGGAGGCCTTCTTCTCCGTCTTGGAGGAGTAGGTGGCGTCCACGTAGTCTGGGGGGATGGCGCCGGCGATGGCGCAGATACACGGCATGGAGATCTTGAAGATCTCAGCATCAAACTTCTACGTTAAAAAAATAAATAAACAAACAGTTACACAAATCTCCAGAAATTATAAATACTCACAACGAATGAACAGAAACTATTTTGAAGAGACATATTACTTTGTGTGCGAGTGACTCAAAGATCCCCCAGAACAGCTTCCGGGTCAGATGCAGCTCCTCCTCTGAAGAGACGCCAAAGTTGCCCCAGCCGTTTGGTAGGCAGTAGTACTTCCAGCAACGCTCGTAGTGATTGGTCAAGAGCTGCAGGAAGCAGGGAATTGAAGACCAGATTTGAGTCTTTCAAGTTTTTTCCCTTGCAAATCAAGTTGTCGCCCATGGCGACTTATCATGTGGTCAACACCAAGATCATATGACTCAAGTCAATGGGAGGAAACAGCGCAGTGGTGTATGTGTCGTACCTTCAGTGGCATTTTGGCGTACTCGTTGAGGATTGGAACGTCGAATACCAGCCGTCTGAGCAGATGCTGGAGCATAGAGGGACGAAGATGTCTGGGGAACAAATAACAACAATACATTAAATCTTATATCATTAAAGTGACCCATCGCTGCCATGGGGTCCCAACAAGTTACAAACCGTGTCAGAACTGAACATAGTCTAATGTGTAATCTCCACTTTATCCATTGACTTCCTCCTACTGCTCTGAGCAGGAGTCTGCTGGTCGGTCCTTACTTGCAGAGGGCCATGAGGCACTCCTCAATGATGTCTCTCTGGGCCTTGGTGAAGGCTCGGCCGCGGGACAGCCGGTAGATGGTGTGGAGCATGGAGTCGATCATGATGGCTCGGTGGTCGCTGCCGGCGAACAGAGGGGCACACTTGGTGATGAGGGGCAGCACGGCGGAGCACAGGTAGCGGTTCATAGCCAGGGACATCTCGGTGGTGCAGAACGCCGCCTGGAGGAGGTGGAGAGGAACACTGAAGATCCCAATTGGAGATTGTGGGGATTCTTGGGGAATTAAAGATCTCAACTGGAGATCATCATGCTATCTGGGTAAATCTATCAAGGCTAGAGGCCCATCCCATGCAATTAACTAACATCCAGTTCAGTGTCGGGAGTTTGATACAGGTAGCTTGGCTGATGAAATCATCATCAGCCCAACAAGAAAAAACTGGATAGAGCAGGATGCATTTTGATTATGAAAATTCCCATCAAAAATATAAGCTATAGGTACAGTATCATCGACGCTGGCAAGATGCTCTTCTCTAGCTCTCTTACAGTAGTGAGATGGTTAGATTAATATAAATCAGAGTTCACCGCTTACCGTGTCCAGGGAGGCAGCAGCCCTCATATCCGGCAGGAAGCCCACCTCCAGCACATGGAGCAGGAAGTCCTGGTTGTCGATGCCGTACACTCTGTCCAGGAACAGCACCATGGGGGCCTTGTGGTCCGGCACGAAGCTGGCCGACATTTTGGGCTCGATGATGGTGTTGTCTAGGAGATTCAGACACTGCATTAAGGTACTGTTATTGTCTTTACACACAGGGACCTGTTTAAGATGCATTCAAGGGTGAATGTTGAGTAGATCTGTCATTTGTCCTGAATTCCTGGGAGCTCATTTACAAAACTTTCAGTAGTTCCCAGAAATGTATTGCACTTTGTAAAGCCTGAATCAGGCATCCTGAATTTATATATATCTGTCTTGTGTCAGAAAATGTATGTATTTGACATGCTCTAGATGTGTGTACATGATTAATATGTCTGCATGGTTCTTCCTTGCATCTACCTTTTCCAAACGAGGGGATCTGTAGAGACAGGCTGATGACCCCCACCAGGTCCTCGATGGGGACCAGAGACCTCAGGATGGCCCTGATCCTCAGGGCCTCTCCCTTCCCCGCCTGGATTAACTGCAGGAACACAGATAAACAACACCAGAAGGTTCTGCATTATCCAGGGCTAGGGTAGCATAGCGGTTAGGGTGTTTTGACTCGCAGCCCAAAGCTCCTGCAGCCAATCAACATTAGACATATTTAACAGATTGAGGTGCATCTCACTTACGTGCATCTCTGGAGCACAGCGCCCCAGCAGGTCAATGAGGGCAGAGTAGAAGGACATGATGGCGTTCCCCAGGTGGACCTTGTTCTCCTCGTGCTGCTCCTCTCCTCCGAACCTGGCCAGCAGATACCACAGTCAGATAGCACACGACACATGGCTCCGATAAGACTCACCTTTGTTCCATTTTGTATCGTACGTAACATTTCACATTTCTTTGTGATTGACCTAATTCAATTAAATGTGAATGCCAACTGGATGAGCCTACACGACAGATTCAAGGGTGCGGTCTGTAAGCTGTAGGTCTTACATGGGGAAGCGTCGGTCCTTCTTGACGGTAGGTCCATCTCTGGCCGGGTCTTCAGATATCTTGATGGCCTCCTCTATCGCGGCCAGCAGGCCGTTGCCGCCCTCCCCTCTCAGGGCCGGTCCAAAGCACTCAGGGCGACGGATGAGCAGCCGTACTACCACGTTGGCATTCTCCTCCACGCTCTCCCCTATGAGCCACAAACAAGAAAACCGGGGCTAGCATACTTCTTCACATTGCGAAGGACAACCGACCCACCCGCCAGCATACCATTCGGATCGAGAACTCCGGGAATGGAATTTTGTGAGTGATGTTGCCAAATGTATGGGGGTTTTACCTCTTCACATGGGTGACAATGTTTATCCCCCTGATACAACCTAAATGTCTAACGGTCAGATTCTGAATTAGACTAATTAGTCCAACCTGCTTCTTTGCTGGAAGACGTGAAGCAAGCCCTACATGCGTATCCCCTGATGAGGTCCATATACTATCATAAAGAGTATGGTGAGATTGTGTACCGTTGACAAACACAGCGAAGCGGAGGAAGTCCAGGTACTTCTCTCCACCACAGGGGTTCCAGCCGATGTCCGGGTAGCCCTTGGACAGCAGCATTGGGCAGCTCTGGAGTCCACATCCTGCCAAATACTTGACCACCTAGAGAGGTACCAAGCATAATCAGACTTCGGTAGCTCAGAAGTCCACATCATGCCAAATACTTGACCACCTAGAGAGGTATCAGGCATAATCAGACTTCGTCAGCTCAGAAGTCCACATCCTGACATATACTTGACCACATAGAGAGATGTAGGTAAGAGGTGATGGATAAGAAGCGTGTTGGAGATGTAAGACTAGTGAGTGGAGGGAAAGGGTTTACCATCTCAAGGTCCTGCTCTTGCAGGGCCAGTGCCAACTCATTGTTGTCGATACAGGAGGCGGCCGCCACGTCCAGAGGGGTGGAGCCTCGCATTCCTGGAGGAAAAAATAAACGATGAGATGACGACAACGCGGAGAGGACTTGGCTCTATGCTTGGCTCATTATTTCTCTTTCCAACAGAAGGGGAGGTTGGGGCTCGTCAACACCGACCGAGGCCAATGCCGCTGTTCTGCAGAAGGTAGTTGAGGTGGTCGAACATGGAGCGCTGGTTCTGCCGACTGATGCGACAGAAGTAGCAGAGGAACCGGCAGCAGCTCGTCACCATCCGGGGGAACCTGATCTCCTGGGGAATTCATACGACAAAAATGTATTAAAAAAAGGAACGTATTCCAATGCTCTTAGGGTCCGTGATACGTGCATGACGGCAGTGCATGAACGACGTCTAAATAAAACACTTCCCTGTTAGTTGCTTTGAAGGAAAATGTCTGATAGGTAGTAAACAGTGTTGAGTATTGTGTACGCAGTATGACGGCAGCACATCATAATCGGGGGTCCGGTGGTACCTTTGAGTCGCCGCCCCCCAGCACGTTGACCATGACCTCCATGACGGTCTCATGCATGCCCAGGGCCCGCATCAGGTTAGGGTGCTGGTAGAACACCTTATTGCTCATGATGTTCCTAACACAGGACGAAAGGTAAACAACACTGTTACAGCTTAGTGCAGGCTTCCCTACACCTCCCAGTCGAATCTATATCGACGGCCCATATATATAGTGGATAGGTGAACAGACCACTGTTGGGAAAAATAGCCTAGTTACTTGAACGGACAAACTGAGACGGAGAGGAGATAAAATTGTCGGCACAAGGGCCTCAGATTTATTTAGTAAGGTGACAAAGGTTATACTGAGTTATAAAGCGTAAGAGATCAATCGAGCGAAAATTCACTCCCTAACAGCGCTGAGGTCGTCTGGAGCTTCGCCTCCTTGGAAGTTCTGCTTCAAATGAGCGTGATGTTTTTCTGTGCGTATCAGTCTTATGTGTTTCTTCTAGCGAGCTGAGTGTGTCAAGGCTGGTGTGGGGGAGCTTCTCGAGTGCCTGGCCTGCCTGGCCTTGAGCACCCCGGGCTGTGGCCGAGTGATATCAGCAGACAGACTCCTGTTCTTGCTGAATGAGTGTGTCCATTGTGTGAGTATCGAACGGCTCGGTTTTATTAGGACATGTGGTTAGGACATGTGGCCTTCGGTTTCGGGCCTCAACATGAAAAAAGTGGACTATATTTGTACTGAAGATGTGGTGTGTTTGTTAGGTTATTTTGCCCATCACCACCCGACACAGTGGACCGTACCAACTGATCAAACACGATGCGACTGGGTGGATACTCCCCGACGTGTGATGTGGCTTCCGATTTTGTAATGGCTTGTAATGGCTGATCGCCACACCACACCCGGGGGTAAAACAGGCGGTAAACAAAACGGCGGCGGCGCTCACTCACCCGATGCTCTGGATCATGAGCCGCTCCTCCTCGGGCCCCATCTGCACGATGAGCAGCGACCGGATCTGACTCAGACACTCCAGCAGGTCCATGATGTCCTGGATGGACACCATGTTGATGGTGTAGGCCTTGGGCAGGGCCCGGATCAGCTCCCCCAGGCCGTCGTACTGGCGGTGGAGCAGGCTGAACATCATGCGCACCAGCTCGGGGTTCTGGATGAAGGACTCCTGGGCCCAGTGGATCATGGTGTGGGACACCAGCTCCTGCAGGGTGCCTGGTGGTGCAGGAGACGGGAGGTTATGGTTCTGCTCAGTAGTCATGAGTCATAGCATGGGTTCTGAGGACAACGCCAGACAGAACAGGGATTCAAATGGACAGAGAACATCGCTCGGTTTTGTCTCTGATTAGTCAAAACCAAATGGATGGCGGATGGGATTTGTAAGGATTAGAGAACTTGATTGGCTAATGAACAGCCAAAATATGGACAAATCGCAGTCCCAGAAAAGATTTCATGACATTTATTTTGTATTAAAAAATCGACTAGTAACTCTAACCCTACTACAGTGGCAGTTACTACAGTTTCTGTTCAAAATGGTCGTGGCCGTGAATAGAGGAGACTGAGAGAGAGACCGTGGGCGGTGCTCACCAGGTTTCTTCTCTTCCTCGGCTTCAGGCTCCACCTCCACCTTCTTCTCACGGAACTTCCTCACCCTCTCCAGCAGGCGGAGCAGCCGGCCGCGGACGGAGGAGTCCACCTCCTCCTCCTGCTCCTCCTCATCGATGTGGACGCCTGGTGTGGAGGTGAGAGGTCAGACGTCGTGTGTCGGCCTACATATAGCAACCTGCTATGTTGTGATTGTATTACTATGGCTAACATCTCGCTAACACCAACCCTAACTTTTGAAACGCCAGTGACTGTATGTCTTGATTGTTGTTAGCCGCGATTGCTGACGCGTTGGATAAGAGCGTGAAGTGAAAAGTGGTGCAAGGGGAATAAAAGACTGACCACAGTGTGCCAGCAGGTCCATGTGAAACACCAGCAGAGAGTCTCTGACTTCTTCGGGCACAGGGGAGTCCTGGTCCTCAGTGAAGTTCTTGAAGTTCATCAGCATGTTGACCTATGAATTGTATAGATGCAAAGAGATTTACTTCATTTATCTGCGAAGGGGAAATCAGGACAAAACACCCAGCAGTGCAGAAGTGGTGCCGATATACACAATATCCATCTATGCTGAGTCTATCCATGATCCACATGTATTTTTTTACATTTTACAGTGTAATATATTGGTGGTTGTGGTTCACACACGACACATGACAATTACAATAACTTTTCTGTTTAGAGGCAAACATCAGTTAGGGTACAAAGGCCACTTCCATCATGTTGCTTCATATTCACATACTTTAAATTGATATAAACATCCAAATCTTAATTCATTTGATTTATAAAACAAAATACAATGATAATAAAAAATAAATATTTTCATTTCTATTAAATTTGTATTGTTTCGACTCAAGGAGTCAAAGCATGCTTCATACAACACTGCTATGTTATATCACAATATTCTTTTCAGGAAACGTGCTGCTGTACCTGCTCCTGTGGCGGGGACCTGAACTCCCGCGTCTTGCGGGCGGTCTCGGCGGCCGACATGGTGAAGGCCAGCATGAGCTCGTTGTAGCGCTGTCTCTGATTGGACTGTATCTCGCAGACAAACTGGTCCGAGAAAGCTATGATGGCTTCCACCCTGTGGCGCAGCTCGCAGTCACAGAAGTACTGCAGCAGGGTGCACATCTGGAGGACAGGAAGACGAGTCATTATGTTTTACACGACGGGAAACCCAGAAACCAACACGTTCTGGAGAGTCTGGAGAGCAGTTATGAAAAAAAAACGGATATCCATACTTTTGTTTAGCGGCAATGAGATAATAAGAGGATTATAATTGACGGTAAAAAAGGTCAGACTTCAGGCTTCAGTTTAACCGTGAGACGGACTGTACCTGCAGTTTAACAGACTCCGGGAGCTTCATCTGGAACAGTCCCTGCTCCATCACTTCCTTGGCCTCGCCGGCCGCCTCTCCGCTCTTCGCCTCCTTCTCCGTCTCCTCCGCCCCCTTCTCTCCGTTCACTTGCTTCACCTGAGCAGCTCGCTCCGTCGCCTCGTCCATCTCGTCCTCTCCTTCGTACTCGTCCTCCCCCCCCACTCCCTCGTCGTCCTCTTCGTACTCCTCTTCCTCCTCGTCTTCCTCGTATTCCTCCTCCTCCTCGTATTCCTCCTCCTCCTCCTCTGCTCTCTTCTTTGCCGGGGCTTTGAGGGCCAGCCTGGGCGGGTTCTCCGCCTTGGGCCCTTTGGTCTCGGCGACGGGCGGCGGCGGCGGCGGCGGCGGCTCCTCCTCGCTGCTGAACACGGTGGGCTCGATCATCTTGAGGATGTGCTTGACGTCGTTGTCGTCGAACACGCCCATGATCAGCAGGGTGCTGACGAGCTTGAGGATGGGCACGAAGTGGAACTCCACGCTGCCCCCGACGGGGTCCCGCATGGCCTGGCCCCCGTCCTGCACCGCCTCCGTCACCATGTTCAGCGCTTTGGTCTTCAGCACCTGAGGAGACGCGACCACGCGGGGGAAGGAGGTGATTATCAGGTCATGGTGATCCGAAAAGGGTCTAATCAATTGGATTATTGTTTATTAGAAGTAGGCGATGGTTAAGCCAACCACAACTGGACAATGATAAGCGTGACTGAGGATCTTAATCCCCCAAAATAAGAAACATTCATTATAATACATATACATACATAACATTATGGCACATATACAGCAGTAAAAGTGCATACATATTCATGCAAATTGAGAATGGCAATTAATGTCAAATAGACTAAAATAGCTATGGACTACCTACCTACTACCTACAAAGTGACCAAGAATAAGCAATGATGAAACTGCACTCTTAACAGGCTGAATGGCTTCACCATCGTCTCAGCGCTCTCCCTCACCTCCAGCGGGATGAAGGGGCTCAGGGTGTAGATGTCCTGGTTGGTCCCCACGAAGCCCGTGGGCGAGAAGTGCAGCTTGGGCCGCAGGCAGGTGGTGAGGCCCACGCCGGGCAGGGCGTGCGACTTGTCCTGGTCCGAGTACAGCGTGATGGTGCGCGTCTCGTCCGTCATGGGCACGATGAACTCCTTGTTGGTGCCCAGGCGGTTCCTCTTGGCCGACTCCAGGTGCATGCTGATGAGCAGGTCGTAGAAGCCGCTCCGCATGGGCCCCGGCAGGTAGGTGTTCTCGATGGCGTAGAAGAGCTGCGACTCGTCCACGTGGCTGCAGAGCGCGTGGGCCACGCGGTTGTTGCCCAGCGCGCACACAGAGTCGTACAGCTTCAGCGTGTGGTAGTGGAACTTGAGCAGGTCCATGCGCTCCGACAGCTCCAGGATGTCGATGCAGCTGGAGGAGGAGGAGGAGGAGGTGGTGGTGAGTGGGGGTGAGAGTGTGATATGGATGAGGCGCAGTCACAGAGCGATGCGTGGTGAACAAAGCGATATGTGTGGTGACCGTGATCAACGTTGTGGATTTAGGACTTTAGGAATAGATTGTGGTGAATGTTGGTGTAATGTTCAAAATGGTGAAGATTATATTTGAAGAATAGAATGAGAACTAGAATGAGGACCAGAAGGACGATCAGAAGGAGGACCAGAAGGAGGACTAGAAGGAGGACTAGAAGAAGGACCAGAAGGAGGTCCATAAGGAGTTCCAGAAGGAGGACTAGAGGGAGGGTGTCCTACCGGTTCTCCTCAGGGATGTGCAGGGCCATCATGGTGAGGGGCTCTGAGCAGTCCACCATCCAGCCCAGCCTCTCGCTGACGCGGCCCGTCTCCGGGGACAGGAAGTGGTTTGGCATGCGGCTCCAGATGACGGGGGTCAGCATCTGGACGTCCAGGCGGGGCGGGCACTGGGGCACGGGGTTCTTGCGCTCGCTGCGGAACATGGCGGCCGAGATGGGCATGATGTTCTGAAGAGAGCCGAGGAGGAAATAACATTAAATGAACACACTGAATATGACATTTATTGATAAGACACCTGTTTGTTGAATTCCAGATTAGCACGTAGATGAGGAGATACTGTTATGCTATTTGTAGTTTTGTAGTTTTATTTGTAGTTTTAGGTTAGGTAGACGCTTTTATCCGAGGTGATTTAGAGAGATAGAGAGATTTTTTTACGCATGTCATTCATGAACCACAACACTATCCTGCTCCCACAATAATGAGAGAACTGAATGATGACAGAATTAAAAGTGGTTCTTGATTTTTAACAGCACTGACCTTGAGTTTGCCAAGCTCCACTTGAATCACGTTCTGATTGGATGGCAGGACAAAGACCGCTGGGAAGAGTTTGGTGTTTGGCTCCACCTGGGAAACAATTTGTTATCAACAGTTAAAGTAAACACAATTACATTAAAATTCTATCACCAAGCCTCCTCTTCCCCCCTGACCTGGTAGAAGGTGTTGATCTCTTTTCCATTTGCCGTGAAGTTCATGAGGCCGGTGTCCAGGTCAATCAGGCAGCCGATAATAAAGTCCTCCTGGCTGACCCGTGTCTGCTGGGAGCCGCTGAACTCTCCTCCCCACACCATGTAGCAGTTACTGCGCTTTATACTGCAGGGCACACAGGGAGATGACTGCACTGATACTGCAGGACACACAGCGAGAAAGACTGCACTGATACTGCAGGACACACAGCGAGAAGACTGTACTGATACTGCAGGACACACAGGGGGAAGACTGTACTGATACTGCAGGACACACAGGGGGAAGACTGTACTGTTACTGCAGGACACACAGCGAGAAGGCTGTACTGATACTGCAAGACACACAGCGAGTGTGGGGATATTAGATATTTCCAAAACATGATCATGAATACCTGTCATGGATATTTCCTTTGTCGTCTCCGACCGTCAAGGTCACGTTGCGGACCTTGGTAAGGTCAAAGTGGGCGTCGTGTTGGTGGTAGTCGGGGGTGATCCAGCCCACCCACACGCCGCTCACCTCCTGGCCCGCAAACACGCGCACCGAGTAATAGTACTGCGGGGAGAGGAGGTAATGACATCATTGATATTGTCATCATCAGCACCATTATCGTCTTAAGCTTCATCTTCAGCATTATCATCATCGTCTACTTGAGTTTCCTTCCCGTCCTCACTGGCTATATGAGGTGCGCCCGAGAGAGGCTTAAGCTTCTCGGACACTTATATTTAACCCCGAATGTGTGGATGTGTGGATGTGTGGAGCTCTGTCTGAACCGGCTGTTCATTTAGATATCCGCTGCCAAGAGAGATTTAAGCTTCTTGGACACTTCTATATCAGTCCATGGTGACTGTGTGTGTGTGGAAGTGTGGAGCTCCGTCTGAACCAGAGGTGGATTTTGAGGTCAACGTCTGAGAAAGGGTTAAGCTTCAAGAAACCTCACGGTGCAACATCACGGTGTGTGGCGCATTTCATACACAACATCGCTCATAATAATGCACCTTCACTGTCTACGTCAAAGATGTTGCAATATAGCACGACACATCATATACAATAGTATACTATAACATAATATTAACGACTATAACTAGGTATGATTATTCTACTATTATTAACGGCTGGGATTCATCAATCAAGCATTATCTTTACATATTTAAATGCCAAATGTTGAGCCATGCTGGGTGCATGAATGAGGGAATATGAAGGTGATAGAAAGTGAGGGCACCGTGGTGGTGTTGAGGATGATGTCCACGTCGTCCCGGTCGTCCGGCACCACGTCCTCCATCAGGCGGGGCATGGTGGGCACCACCGGGGGGGGGTTGATGAGTGCCGCCTTCTTGGCCTTGAACAGAAACCTGATGATCACAGGATCACACAGCGTGAGGACACCTGCATATAGGACACTTAACGTGACAGATATGCAAACTTGGATGATGGATGGCAATATATGAAGGTCTGTGTTGAAGACTATTTATTATGCAGGCAGCCCCGAGAACCGTTGTTTTGTGGACTCACAAGGAGGCATTCAACGTTTCTTCACTACCTTAAAAACTGTAGCAGGTGTGTCCCCTCTTATTAAAATAGGGTTAAAAGAAGAGACACTGCCAATTGTCTACATTAAACCAAATCAACACATGCCATCCAAGTCAACATGAAGTCAACATGAAGTCAACATGAACCCAACATGTATCCAACATGAATCCATCATTAATACAACATTAATCAATCATGAATCAAACAATGAATCAAACATGAATCCATCACAAATCCGACATGAATCCATCATGAATGGATCCATGAATCCGCCGTGACCCCGCCAGCACTGACCCTTTCTTGCGACTCTTCTCCGTGGACGCGTCCTTCTCGTTCTCCCCGTTCTTCAGCGCCGGCGTCTCCTTGGGCACCGACGCCTCCTTCTTGTCCTCCTCCTGCTCGCGCCGCGAGGCCGACTTCTTCAGCAGCTCGTACTCCGAGTCGGGGTCCATCTCCAGCACCTCGTCCTCGGGGATGGTGAGGGTGCGGGTCAGCGGCGTGGTGCCCGCCCGCACCTTGTAGGTCTCGTGGAACTCCACGGGCATGCTGAGGCGCAGGAACAGCAGGTCCGTGGTCGCGTTCTGGGAGCCGAAGGTCTTGTGGGTCAGCTTCAGGCAGGGGGCGCTCTCCACCGTGCCGTCCACGCGGGACAGCTGGGGGGAGACCACAAGGATATGGTCAGTACATAGAAGGGAGGTAGCTGCTCCCAGGACATACAGGGGATGTAGCTGCTGTCAGGTCATACAATTGATGTGGATGTGTGTGTGTGTGTGTGTGTGTGTGTGTATGTGTGTGTGTGTGTGTGTGTGTCTGTGTGTGTGTGTGTGTGTGTGTGTGTGTGTGTGTGTGTGTGTGTGTGTGT
>JAOPUD010000145.1:4904326-4917398 GCA_027122715.1 Trisopterus minutus | reverse complement strand
GAGAGAGAGAGAGAGAGAGAGAGAGAGAGAGAGAGAGAGAGAGAGAGAGAGAGAGAGAGAGATTGACAGGTAACTCATGTTCATTGTAGCATCAAGTAAGGGGTGGTGTCAAGTCACAGTCATAAACATTGAGGACTGAGGGGCGCTTGTGAGACAACAAATTTAAAATGGTTGTGTGACAATGTAATTTATTTTCCAGTTTTACAGACATTTATTACAGTTTCATTATGACAGTATAATATATTCAACTGTCATATGTAATATTTTGAGAATGAGCCTTCATTTTTCTAAATGGTATTCCAATGTTAGCAGCTGAATGAGCATAAGCTTATTAACTAATAAATACTAAATTGAATAAAAAAACAAAAGAAAGGCGTCAACATCATCACAATCAACGAAATTCGTCAAATGTATATAAGTTGGTAAAAGCTTAACGATAGTTAGAACAAGAATATGTACGCACTCATTGACCTACATAGCTCAACAAAAAAATATATTAAACATATTATTATACTATCTATCATTATATACGTATATATATATATATAATTATTCGTTAATTAATGAAAAGGGGAGAGTGGTGTAGAGAGGCCAGTGCTGCTGTTAGCCTACCTTACATGCTAGAGACAGGTAAGGAGGACCCGCTAGGTGCTCATTCGTCATCCTTCAGCTGAATTCACACGTGTTCCTGTCAACTGCATTGATTTCAGTTTCCAGCTTTCCTGTCAAAGTCAAGCCAAGGTTTACGGTCATACACGCAAACCATGGTCAACAATATTTGGACGAACATACTGCCCATTGTTTGGTCGACCATTTACCATCCTGGTAAATGGTTATTGGTCAATGAACTGCGTTAATGCAGTCGCTTTTCCAACCAGTGGCGACTCAAAGCGTTTTACAATATTGCCTCACATTCACCCATTCATACACACATTTACACACCGCAGTTGGGCGAGGCGTCTTGTTTAGGGACACCTCGGCACCTCTTAGGAGGAGCCGGGGATCGAACCAGTAACCTTTCAGTTACCAGCCAAACCGGCTTCACCTCCTGAGCCACACGCCGCCCACCGTACGAGCACAGCACTGAATGCAGTGCACTGCCTGGGCTGACCCGTAGGGGCGGTAGAGCCTCCCCACACGGTGTTTATCATGGGAGAAGAAGACCGCGGTACGGCGGAGAAACCGTTCATCGAAATGTCCTGTGTGCTGTGCCAAGATCATTGGAAGAAAAATGATTTAAGCAGTCGTTTGTTCCGCGTTTGATTGTAAATGCACATTCATGTACACGTTCAGCTTAATATGTCGTTGAGGTTGAATAAGAAAACGCCGCGGCTCTGAGCTTCTTCTAGCCTTTTTACTGTGGAAGGTTCCTCTGCACGGATCATGTAAGTATGGCAAGCTAAACATTAGTGCAGTCTTACCTGTGCTTTATTTAGTAAGGTTACTGTTTACTTCTTCAGCTTTTGGGGTTATTTAGTCTAACAGGGTGAAACGTAGATGATCGGTAGCTTGGAGAGCACTTGGATCAGATCTGGTTGACCTAACGTAGTGACTTGGTCGTTTCATTTGTCCCTGTTGTTTAATACAACTTTCTGCCTTCCGTCACCCAGCGAAAAGGCAGCATGGACGACCTTGCACACATACTGACAGACCCTCTTGGTACAAGAGAAGAAAGTAACGGGCAAATCACCGAGGAGTGTATGCTTGGAAACTGTCGTGTGAGCCTACCTGAGGATCTGCTTGAGGACGTGAGTTACTCGTGATCTCATAGCTTTGCAGAGCTTGTGAGCCACTCAAATGTTGATGTATTCTAACATTATCTGATTGTACACTGTGTTCCTTGCAGCCTGACATATTCTTCTCCGTGATGAGTGAGAGCACATGGACTGAAGTGCTGTCAGACTCCCAGAGGCACCACCTGCGTCAGTTTCTGCCGCAGTTCCCAGGAAATAACGTCGCTGTGCAGGACAGTGCCGTCAGTGATCTGTTCAACAATCAAAGCTTTAGCTTTGGTAACCCCCTTCATCTGGCTCAAAGATTATTCAGAGGTGCAGCCTATTTAATATAATGATATATGATCTAACTCACCTGGTCTCACACATAAACATGAACATTGTTTTCAATTTGAAATTTTTTTGAGGGGATGTTTATTAATTGTTTTTTTCTTTTTGGATCATTTAATCCAGATGGCTACTTTAATCCTGAGGTGGTGAAGTACAGGCAGCTGTGTGCCAAGTCTCAGAGGAAGAGGCGGCTCTACTCTCTACAGCAGTACTACCACAGACTACTGAAGCAGATCCTTGTTTCCAGGAAGGTAAATGACCGCTTGAACACTTGTTCAAACAGTAACAAGTGCTTTGTGTTACAAAATGGTACTACTGTGGAAATGTGCTGCTACTACTACAATATATTTTTCTACTTAATGATTATACTTGATATTGCAAAGCTTTTACTTTTGCCTCATGTTACTACCTATAACTAGTAACTACTTTACTAAGTACTACCTATCCATGATCTTGTTTTTGGCGGTTTATGTTGTATCCCTTTCATCCATTCTCATATGAATTGTTATGCTGCTGGAAAATGCATTTGCCTTTTGGATCAATAAAGCATTTATATCTGGTTGTTGTTGTTGTTGTGTTTAAGATGGCTGAACAGCGTCCTCTGTTTTGTGTGTTTCCGTTGCACGGCAGGATCTTCTGGAGCTAGCTGTGCACAGCGGGCTGGACGTGCCACAGAAGCGACCTCTGAACCCCAGGAGCCAGCTAGAGCCGCAGGAGCCCAGGATCCGCAGGAGGGTGGGTCGCATCCTGAGGGAGGTGAAGGCCGAGTGTGGGGACAGTAACGCCTCGTCTGACGAGGACGGAGGTGAGTCGACACCGTCAAGTCTTTGTTTAGGTGAAATCAAATCTTATTATGTTTATTTAAGGTGTTGTGGAGGGAGAGGGAGAGGGAGGGGGAGGGGGGGGAATTGGTTAGCATCTAACAAGATAGTGAAGGTTGTGGGAAGCTATTCAGCCTTTATTTTAGGACATATGGTGCCATGGCAAAGTGTGCCTGTTTCAACAATCATGAACAAGGCTGACAAAGGGAAACTTTCAATAAAGGTTTTCAGATTTAATGCCATTATTTTGACAGAATTTAACTCTCCTGGCTCATTAAATGGCAATTCATCACTGTAAGTTACTTTCTACAAAATTACTCAGGGGTAAAATCTGAAGAAGTGTTATGGTGTCTCGTTTTTTCAGAGTCATGGCCTCCAGCTCCTCAGTCCCCCTCCTCCCCCACAACCACCCTCCCCCTCCGCGTCCTGCCCAGCCTCTCCACCCAGGACATGAAGACCACCGGTCAGTGATGCATCAGCTTCCAGTTGTAATCAAAATTGACCATGTGTCTTTCTTTCTGTAAACACATGTATTTATAGAGCGTTTCCCTGTTGTTGACAGAAAAACACGAGCTAGGCGAGCGGGATTTGAAGAGCATGCTCCAGAACCACAGAGAGAAGAGGAAGAGGCATCCAGTAAGTAGCGCTGGACAACGTGGTGGCCGACGTATGTTCATCTGTAATATTGCAGACCCCCTTATTCCTCTGTTCTACGCCCTCGCTCCCCTAGGACCACCCGGACCTCGTCACCTCTGACATCCACCTGGGGAACATGCTGTCCAGGGTCAACATAGGTCGGAAGGGCTCCACTATGGGTCAGTAAACAACAACAACAACTCTATATTTAGATTTAGGGATTCAGCATACTGTTTATACAAAGCAAACTTTGAAGTGAGGCGAATAAGAGAATAAGAAAAGTTATGGCATACATGGGAGCACAAAGTTATTGGTAGTGGAAGCAACATCACACCTAGTACCTTTGATGTTGGAAGACGAGGTTTTGATCTAGTCGTGTTGCTCTCTTCCCCCCCCCAGCTCTGTTTGACCTGGCTTTGCCCAAGAAGAAGATCAAAGAGGAGAGGAGGAAGAAGAGGTTGAGGACAACGGTGAAGCTGGAGGCTGAGGACCCGTGTGAGGCCCTCATGCCTTCCGACGCCGCAGCGGCTCTATCGGCCAATCACGTCCCCTCCCTCCCCGACACGCCCCCCCCACCGCCCCTGGCCAACGTCAAGGAGGAGTGAGCTGCCTTTACTCTTACTTTACTTTTATATACAGTATTGTACTATATGTACAGCCATTAACGAGCATTATCGCTTGTATACACAGTATAGTTAGAAGTAAATACAGTGTGACTAATTATACATACATGCATACATACATATATACATACATTGATATATATATATATACAGCATTAGTTAGAAAACATTCAATAATATATGCAACATTACATTGACAATAATAATTTACTGCGGCATTGAAATTCTTCTTGAGAACATTGGCCTCCTTAATAAATGCAGAATTCATTAAATAAATCACAATTATAGGAAAAAAAAATAGATATATAGTGTAACTAAAGCCACTGCCGTTTCATTATTGAAGAAGGCAACAGCGAATGTAGGAAGTAAGAAGTTGTTGTGTCCCAGGGTCATTGAGGAGTGCCAGAGCAGCCCGGCGGTGGTGGAGGAGATCTCCGTCAGCTTCTTCAACCTGCTGGAGACCATCATGAAGGCAGAGAACCTCTCCAGCACCTCTCTGGTAGGACGCTGGGCCAGACACCCAGACATGCACCTGGAATGTAAATGCTTCCCTTTTGGTGTTTTTCTATATCATTTTCTTTCATATTTTATTTCCAGCTGGAGGAGAAAGTTCAAACATGGCAGTCGTCTCCCGCCACCTCCCTCAACCCCTGGTTTTCCTTTGCTTCCTGTTGGTCGGAGTTAGTACTTCCTGCCCTGCAGTTCCTCGCTGGAGAGGCCAAAGGTCAGCCGGTTCTGTTCCCTCCTTCACTCTCCTACCCCCCCTGTAGATGATCCTAACAATACATTTCACCCTCTACATACAACCACGTTACCACTGGTAGCGGTGGCTACTGGTAGCTTGAGCTTCTTAATGTTAACAGGCTACGCCGCTGCTCTAGGCTCCATGTGTTTGATTGTGTCTCCCCCTGCTGGTTGTATCCCAGATGGCATGATGACGCTGCCCACCGGCTTCTCTCCCTACGTGGAGTTCGGGGACCAGTCCCAGCAGTGGAGGTGGATCGGTAAGCTGTTTGTTTGTTCGTCTGTAGCACTGCTTCGTCACAGTTGTGTACAGTGAGTGTTGGGCGGGGCTTTGACGTCCTAAAACCTTCGGCTTCAGCTGGAAACTGGTTATCAGTGCCTCACTTTGAGAACCTCACATCCTCAGATGCTGAGCAATACACATGCAGTGGCTGAGCAGAGTGCCAGGGCCCCCTTTTTACCCACTAATTTTTTAAGGCTAACCTTAACTTCCACAAATCTTTTTAAAAATGAATAAATAAATGCCCTATAAATAAATAAGCTCTAATACTATATTAACTGAACAATATTTAGAATATCTTTATTATTTATTTATTCATATATTATCCATATAATGTTTTCTGTGATGGTAAATGAATGAAATCCCACATATCACTCGTGGACCACATACCTTCACGTACCACCAGTGGTACTCATACCACAGGTTGAACAAAAACTATTCTCAAAGATATTCATATTACACTTTCTTTCTTTCTTTTGTTCCTAGCTGGTGGTAGCAAATGGTGGTTCTTATTTCACCCTTGTGAAATTTTTGGAAAATAAATCTTTCTAATCTTATCTGTGTTTTTAGGGCCCAGTCTAGATGCAGAGAAGGACCTCAGTGCGTTGTGTCAACTGTGGATAGATTCCAAGGACCTGGTGGTCAAGGTACCATCTCAACCTTTGAGCATCTATGGGAAATACCTGAATGAAAATATAAAAAATATATGCTTTCCAATGAGTTTCCCAATAAGTATTATTCAATAAGAGGGTCTCTTGTTCCTTTCACAGATGGAGCATGAAGACCTATCGGAGATAACCTCCCCCATGCCTAGGGTGTACGTGTCATAGGTTACAGCAACATACATTCAATACAGTCCATTGTTTTCAAAGAGCATGAGAAGTGATGTGTGTCTTGTCTTCCCGTATCCCAGCAGCTGGACGGACTACGTGGTGCGACCCAGCACGGGAGACGAGAGACACGTCTTCCAGATCCAGGTTGGGAATGTCTGGATTTACATCTTACATTCAGGCGTTTAGCATTCTCCTTTTATCCAAAGCGACTCACAAGTGAGGCGGAACAACCAAAGCAGTTTAGAGTGACTATCAAATTGCGAGGGGAGTAAAAAAAAAAAAAAAGAACAGTTAGAGAGTAGAGTAACAACAGAGACTTCTGCTAACAGAAAATGTGAATAATGATACACATTGGAAATTCAACACCAGTGCTCAAACAAAGTGGCCCAGACGGTTGAGGAAAGGTTCCTGGAAGAACAGCGTCACGATCGCGTCATTGGATGAATGGAGCCCTGACCAGTTTACCTCCTTGGGTTTTGTTCTCCTTCTTCCTGGCTTCAGCCAAACACGAGGGCCTCTTTTAGACGGGACTACCCGTGCGGAACTTGGCGCTGACGCCTTGGCTTTTTCATTCAGTTGCCCGTAAACGGATGATCACAACGACAACAACTCTGGTCCCCGCAGGAACAACAGCGCTACGACCAGCCACACAAGGCCTTCACCTTCCGGATGCACGGCTTTGAGTCGGTGGTGGGGCCCGTCAAGGGGGTCTTCGACAAGGAGATGTCCCTGAACAAGGCCCGGGAGCACACCCTGTTGCGGTCCGACAGGCCGGCCTACGTCACCATCCTCTCCCTGGGTAAGATGAGACGGTGGAGTGGATAGGGTGCTGGCTTTCTACTGTTACTACCAGTCCCTACCCATGTTTTAATATCTGTTTTTTGTTCTGTCTATTATGTTGGATCTCATCAATTCTGTCATGTGATTTGGTGTTCCCCTGGAAAACTGGAATTTCAGTCATGAACAATGATGTCGTTGCTTATCTACAAATCTTTCGGTCAAAGCGTCCTGATTGGCCTCGTTGTGTATGTTCCTCTCCTGTGGTCCCCCAGTGCGGGACGCGGCGGCCCGCCTGCCTAACGGAGAGGGGACGCGGGCGGAGATCTGTGAGCTTCTGAAGGACTCCCAGTTCCTGGCCCCTGACGTCACCAGCGCCCAGGTCAGGAACTCTCTGCTGTTTGATGGGTTTGTGTTTGCTTTAGCCCACTGGATGACCGAGACCGTTAGGCAAGTAAAAATAAGGCAATCACGGAAATAGTTTTACAGGAAGTTAAACAGCGTGATTGTCCTGCTCTGGATTCAACAAGTCGCTTTGGATAAAAGTGTTAGCTTAATGACTGAGTAGTCATTATTTTAACATACACATACTCACTATGTAGAGCGCTTTGGGTGTCTTGAATGCACTACATAAATGCAGTCCATTATAATAATAATTGTTGTTGTAAAACAATATTATATTCAAATCTGTTTTCTCCGACGTTTTGTAGGTGAACACGGTGGTGAGCGGGGCGCTGGACCGGCTGCACTACGAGAAAGACCCGTGTGTGAAGTACGACATCGGACGCAAGCTGTGGATCTACCTGCACCGCGACCGCAGCCAGGAGGAGTTTGGTGAGACGCAGCACAATAGGATCAGATAAGATGCGCTTGACTTATCCACGGTGGGAAGTTGACGCTGTAGCAGCAGAAGTACCCATCGTAATACAAGTTGAAAACGTATGTTTGTATACACAATAGGAGAAGGACAAAGGTTAATGTATACTGTAAACAATAGTAGTGCCAGTAGTGGTTATCCACTGACATCATCATTGACTTGGATTGTTTGAGTCATCATCAAACATTCAAAAATGGTTTTAGGCTAATCTATTTGACGATGTAAGTTGACATGGCAGGCAAACACCACGAGGTTTTCATACACCACCAGTCATCCTAAACCGGTTCCCCTGATTTCTCTCTTGTGTCCTCCAGAGCGTATTCACCAGGCCCAAGCCGCTGCAGCCAAAGCCAGGAAAGCTCTTCAGCAGAAACCCAAACCTGCCTCTAAACCGGTGAGCACCAGAGCTGCCACTCTGCTGCTGCAGTTTAATCTGCCTGCTTTGTGGTTCCCACGCTAGATCGTGCCGCGCGGTTGTATTTCAATGCATTCACTTAGTTTTATTAGTTTTTTTGCGGTGGAAATTCTGGTCGTACCACTTCGCTTTATCTTTTACTGTTTATCGCAGTGTGCGATCTGTAGTCCTGGTGGTGGTGGTGGTGGTGGTGGTGGTGGTGGTGGTGTGTTTTCTTCCTTACTGAGGAGTGAACATGGAGTCACATGACACATAATAACAAAGTAATGACGATGTTGCAGAAGTCTGGGAGCAAAGAGACAGGTGGTAAGATCCAGGGCTCCCTGGAGAGCGGACTGGAGTCCAACCCCATGTCCCCCATCCCCACCACCCCCAGCACGCCCGGCACGCCCAAATCACCCCTGCCCTCCACAGTGGGCACCCCCACCAAGACGGGGGTCCCGGACATGGTGAAGAGCAGCCCAGGGTCGGTGGAACAATAAAATACTCTTCCTATAACAGATGAATAACAGATATTCTGATTTGGTTTCTCAAATGTTTCTCGTTTTCTCATTAAGTGCTAACACACTTGTGATTTTACTGCAATTATGCTACAGCAATGCTATTGTCTGCGCTAGTTATGCTACATTTGTGTTGCAGGTAGGCTACAGTCTGCTACGGCTATGCTACAGCTATATGCATTGTGCTAGAGTCTGCAATTGCTAGCTATATCAGTTATGCCACAGTTATACTGCGGCTTCGCTACGGTACACCCCAGTGGCGGGTGGCAGTGCCCCTCCCTCACCCCCTCTGCTGCTCTGCTCCCCCTCCAGGGTGCTACTGGTGGCCCCTCCCTCCATGCCCCAGCTGGGCTCCCTGCTGCCCAGCAGCCAGGTGGTCTCTGCGTCCGCCCAGCCCTCCTCCTCCTCCTCCTCCTCCTCCTCCTCTGCCTCCTCCTCCGTGGCCTCCTCCCACCAGCACGCCGCCCGGCTGGTCAGCCACCTGGCGGCCGGGGCCCTGCCCCAGGTCCGCATGGTGTCGGCCCAGCCCGGCCTGGGGGCCTCCGTCGGGGGCCCGCAGGCCACCCTGCTGCACCAGACCGCCCACCAGATCAGGGTGCCCGTCTCCATGGGAACCAAGGGCCTCTCGCAGGTACGCAACGAAACCTCAAGACGAGGTTATTCTATTTTTGGCGGGAGAGTGTGGTCTCCGGCGGAAAGGCCGTTCGATGCTCTGTATCCGCTAAGAGGTGCATCTCCTCATGACTCAATAGCCGCAACACTAATGCTAAATAACGTTGGTGTCTTGCAGACGGTGGTGTCCCTGCCTCTCAGGAGCCAGGCGGGGAGCAGTCCCGCGCAGGTTCCCACCACACTGTCTGTGTCGGCCCTGGCTGTGGCCAAGCCCCGGCCCGGCTCCCCCGGGAGCCCCGCCAAGACCCTGGTCTCCCCTGCCCTCCTGCAGGGCATGACCGGCCAGAGCATCAAGCAGGTGCTCACCCCTCCATGTGTTCACTGAGGTGGTTAGGGAGGACGCGCTTAAAGATAGCAGCCAGTGGGGGAATGTCTTCATGTTTCACCCATGAAATCAGAGGTCCTTGTACTGAGCAACCTGAAATCACTATAAAAATATAATTTCAATACCCTTTCCTTGTGGAGCCAATAACGAATGATCGTTTCATCATCACCCATTAGTGTTGCAATGAAGAACATCATAGTGTTTGATTGTTCATATAATTCTTAATAATAACATTGTGACCCATTAGTACAATAACAAAGTCCTACTGCTACACTGCTCTCCAGCTGATCCAGAGTGCGGTGCAGTGCTCTGTTTTTAACTTTCCCATAAGCACAAGCACACTGGTGCACGTGGGCCTCTGCTACTCATTGATGCGGTCGTCAGTCCTGTGCCTGGATATGGAGTTTCCATTATGGTTCAATTCTCTATTTTAGGTTGTGAGAGAATAAGCCCCAAGGGAACTTCTGTTTTGATTGTCTTTTTGCATTTGGATGCAAATCCACACAGTGTCTCTCCTCAACGCTGTACCGTGTCTTTTTTCAAAAGGTGTCCATTACCTTATGCTTTGAGAGACGGCCTAAAGTGATGTTTAAGCTGTTCCTTGAGCCACCCGTAAGCCGCCACATTTGCAAGTGAAACTATTTGGCCACGTTTCCATTTGATTATGCGGAGAGCCCACCGCTCTCTGCCTCTGTCCTGCCCACACGTTTCCTTCTTCGTTGATTTTGCCGGATTCTTTGAATAAGTCCATTAGTGGGTCAAGCCATGAGCGAGAGAGGTGAATTCTCTCTAGATATTTGAATGGAGGTTTTTGCTTTTATGGACAGCACTGGGTAGACAAAGGGAAAATAAAATGTAGAGGTAGTGGCCGGTGGTCGGAATCAAACCTGGGTCACCCCGTAGCATGGCTACATGGTTAGCACACTGACGTGTAGATCCACATTCCCAAGAGGTTTCTCCATCGATCTCGTTCGATTCTCTTCTATATTTGTATGGACATTAATGGACAGGGCTGTGAAGGCCGACGGGAGAGTGTGTTGAAACCTAGGTCCCTGATGTAGCATCAGTCTCACAAATCGGGCTCGACAAACATTTGCTCCAACGTATCACGCTGCTGGAGGCAGGAACCTGGTGGTGTAATTGGCTTAAAGCAAACACAAAACCAGCCTTGGTTTCGGCTCGGGCCAAACCAAGGTGAGCCAAAACCTCAAGGTAGTTAACGCCGGGGGGCCTCGCCTCGTTTGTGCCACGGTTCTCATGCAGGTTGTTGTTTTGTGGGGGTTTTTTTCCCGCAGGTGTCCATCACCGGCCAGCTGGGCGTGAAGACGTCCGGCGGCGGCGGTGGCGGCGGCGGCGGCGGCGGGATCCCCATCACGGCCACCAACCTGCGGATCCAGGGCAAGGACGTGCTGCGCCTGCCGCCCTCCTCCATCACCACGGACTCCAAGGGCCAGACGGTGCTGCGCATCACGCCCGACATGATGGCCACCCTCGCCAAGTCCCCCGTGGCGACCGTCAAGCTCTCCCCGGACTTCCTGGGCTCGGCCGGCCACGGCGGGGGGAAGGGCATCTCGGCCACGCTCCACGTGACCCCGCCCCACTCCTCCTCCGCCTCCTCCTCCTCCTCCTCCTCCACCACCCTCTCCAGCCTGGTGACGGAGGCCGGGAAAGCAGGTAGGAAAACTTGTCCGTTATCACGACGCCAACGACACAAAAAGGGGGCCAGGATAGTGTAGATAGTGTTTACTACCTCGCTGAAAGGCACTTGAGCCTCACACCTTAAGCACAAATGGCCCTCAGCTGTAACGGCCCCTTAGTAATCCATATCTGAATTCAGATCATTAAGGACATGTTCGTGGAAGCTACATCTGCTAGTAAATAGAAATAAAGCTCGGGGTCACGTTCATGTAAGCTACCAAGCCAGCCCCTCGAAAGATAG
Source organism: Trisopterus minutus (assembly GCA_027122715.1). Taxonomy (NCBI): domain Eukaryota; kingdom Metazoa; phylum Chordata; class Actinopteri; order Gadiformes; family Gadidae; genus Trisopterus; species Trisopterus minutus. Next base: position 4,905,893 of record JAOPUD010000145.1, on the reverse strand, counting down.
GAGGGCCCCCGTTGGACGTCGACCAACGGTAACCGTGGGAAACGACGCTGTCTGCAGGTCTGAAGGCGGGCCACGCCTCCGCCTCGCTGCTGAAGGCGGGCGTGGGCGACACGGCCATCCGCCTGATGCCCACGCTGGCCGTCACCGTGGGCGACCAGAAGACCCGGACCTTCTCCACGCACGTGTCGTCGGCACCGGGGGACTCGAAGGGCGGCGCCGCCACCATCCGCATCATGCCCGGCCTGGGCGTCATCCCCCACAAGCAGGGCCAGACCATCACCATGACGACCGTGGCCGGCAGCAAGCCGCTGACGGTGTCGGCCGGCCCCCCCGGCACGGTCACCATGGCGGCGGCGGCCGGCGCCCTGGGCTCCAAGGGGATCACGGTGTCGGCCTCGCCGCTCGCCATCGGCACGGCGACCGCCACGGTGCGGCACGTGCCCGTCACGGCCACGGTGGTGACCACGCAGGCGGTGAGTCGACCGCGGGCGCGGAAGACCTTCAATCCTGGCGCTGGGGGATGGGATGATGTTTAATTGCATGCGGCGCAACTGTGTGTGCGATGTCGGGCCACTATATGCAAAGGGTTGATTCTTTCAGCGTCACGTAAAGGGTGACCTGTGAAGCCGAACTGCTGTCACCTGTCTGTCGCTGTTCCCTGCTGGTTTCTCAAAAGCACACCCCTGTTGTAAATGCGCTCTGTCACGGCTGGGGTGTAGCGGTGTCTTTAGGAGACGCCGGGTCTATCTTCTGTGTCTAATAATCGGATAATTGTAATGCTGCTGTCGAACCCAAGTTATAGTGCGGTACGCGTTATGCGTTATATGCGTGTTGCCTATTGTTTGTATTGTATGTCTTTTAAAATGGACCTTGAGTCTAATAATAAAAGTTGATGATGATAATGCAACGTGATGCGTAACACAAGACTGGTCCACCTCCGCTCCCCCCCCCCAGGGTAAGCTGCCCACCAGGATCACGGTGCCTCTGTCCGTCCTCAACCAGCCACTGAAGACCAAGAGTGTGGTGACCTCGCCCATGGTGAAGGGAAGCCTCAACACCAGGTGAGCTCAGGGGAGACGCTGAGCCCACTCAGGCTTAACCCGTCCCTGTCCGCTAGGCTCAGACTTAACCCGTCCCTGTCCGCTAGGCTCAGGCTTAGTCCATTTTTAATCAATGGGAGGCAGAAACCCAGTGAAAAAAGGCTTATACCATCCCTGGCTAAAAAAAACTCGCTCTGCCACTTGGCTTCTGTTTAAAACCAAGACAGTAGAAGATGAAAACGTTTTTTATACCCTTATAGACATAAAACTAAAGTTAACACACATTTTGGAGAAGTATGCAGCTTAAAATAAGCATGGCCTTTAACTCACATTTTGTGCTGAACTCAAGGCCAACTCGTCGCCCCCCCACTCCCCCCCCACTCCCCCCTCACCCTGCACATATTTAGATTCAAGATGACCGCTATGGTGAATGCGGCCCCATAGACTCAGGTGTGTGTGGTTGTGTGTGTGTGTGTGTGTGTGTGTGTGTGTGTGTGTGTGTGTGTGTGTGTGTGTGTGTGTGTGTG
>JAOPUD010000145.1:4768762-4783645 GCA_027122715.1 Trisopterus minutus | reverse complement strand
GGGGGGGGGGGGGTCGGTGGTCCCGTTTGGGGTGGGCTTCACTTTGGGAGCGTGATGGCGATGGTCGGGGACGGTGGTCCGGGTGTACTCCCAGTTCTTCCTCGGGTTTGAACACAAGCCCGGATGTCTTACGAGACGGGCTGTCTTCGTGGTGATGAATCGCGTGTGACACATTCACTCAAACAGTTACGCATAGTGGCGCACAGACACACACACACACACACACACACACGCACACATGCACTCACACACTGTTATTTCCTGTATTTGGTCCTCTTCATCTGCTGGTTCCACTGAAAATATTTTCACTTCCCTTCGAGTTTGGAAGCCATTGCGTTCACCCTGCAAGAAAACACAAAAAACAGAGCCAGGCTGAGTCCAAGATGGTAATTACAGCGTTTAAGACATATATCCTACACACATAAAAGGCTTCATGCAGCTTTTCCTCTCCCCCTACACATCGCAAAAATCCTTTGAAAACATTTATGTTTAGAAACCCTACCTTCTTTGTTCCCTCGGGAAGAGAGCAAGTTCAACACTGGAGATAAAGAGCCATACGGAGTGATAGAGACTAAGGAGAGAGAGAGAGAGAGGGAAAGAGAGAAGAGGAATTTAGACAGAAGTGAAGAAATAAGTGTAGGGAGAGAGAGAGAGAGAGAGAGAGAGAGAGAGAGAGAGAGAGAGAGAGAGAGAGACAGAGCGCGTGTGTAGAGAGCGCCTGGCTCAGAATGGGAGGAGATTCCGAGGGAATGGACTGATTCTGTCATCTCAGCCCTCCTCCCCTGAACACACGCTCGCCTCCCCGTCCCCCTGTTCCTTCCACAGCCCCCCACCCCCGTCTGCCTCTCTCTCTCACATGTCCATTCTTCTTCTCCTTGACATTGTTATGCGGCGAGCGTAGCCAAACGACCGAGGCACCCCGAACGCATGGATGTGTTAAAGAGAGTTTCGGTGCTCTCACAAAAGAGAGAGAGGAAGAGAGATAGAGAGAGAGAGAGCGAGAGAGAGAGGGAGAGAGAGAGAGAGAGAGGGAGAGAGAGAGAGTGGGGGGGGGGGTCTCTCTACATACACTGGCTGCTACAGCAACAATGGCTACAGACCGCCACTTGGAGGGAAACGGAGAGAGAATAAACAGCTATCGAAAAGAGACACACGCGCATGGCTTTAAACTGAACATTTTAGATGAGAATGTGTAGGGGAGAAGGGAGCAGAGGCGGTTAGCAAGGGAAAACGTGGCATAGAAGGAAAGGTTTATTTTTAAAGTAGGAAGTACTCACAGTGGGATGTAGACAGCGGTTTCCACAGCCGAGTGAGCAGACTGAGCTGGGAAGAGCAAGGGAGAGAGGGAGAGAGCGAGAGCTTGTGGTTCCTCCTTGTCTTTGTGCGTGTGTGTCTGTGTGTGTGTGTGAGAGAGTGTGTGTGTGTGTCTGTGTGTGTGTGTGTGTGTGTGTGTGTGTGTGTGTGTGTGTGTGATGACTAGGCTGATGACATCACAGCATTCCATGAACTCTCCCTCTCTCTCTCCTTCTTGAGTGTATACCTCTCTCTCCCTCTTTTTTTTCTTTCTTTCCTCTCTCCTTCTGTGTCTTGCTCCCTTTCCTCTTCTCATCCTCTCTCTCTTTCCCTCCCCTTCTCTGTGTGTTTCTCTCTATTCCCTCTTTTTCTTTCATTCTTTCGTTCTTCTGTGTGTCTGAGACAAACAAAGCACACTGGGAGGAAGTGGGCAGAAAGGACTTCCTCCTTTCCAAAACATCTTGAAGACTGAGAATCTATTGTCACAGAAAGATTAAAAAAAAGAAGTAAATAAATAGATATGACTATTATTAGATTTCAATTCTTACATTCACCTAACATTCTTGCGGCTGGATTCACAAAAGTATCTTAAGAACAAAATACTTTTTAACTGCGTTTCCTTACAATGACCAAAATATTTAATATGTTTCTTCTTAAATTATAATTTATAAAAAAAGATGAGAGTAAGATTGTCATTCGTGAAAACGATTGCTTTTAAATTCTTCTAAATGTTATTAACTTTAAGATAACAGTTGCTTGACTAAAGCTGCTAAATTGATTAGATTTATATTCTTCTAATCACAATGTGTGCTATCTCATTGTGAGGTGTGGCCACTCACTTATTCAAATTTGGTGTGATATTTAAATTATATGGGAAAAAAAACATTGTTTAGGCTTCTACGCTATTGTTAACTACTCAAAGTCTGTGCATGGCTATATAGCACCCCCTTGCCACTAGAGGGCTCAGACAGAGATTAAAGAACATCACAACAACTGTCAAATAAATAGAAATATATGAAATTCGAACCCAAAACAGAACACAGTCTACCTGGATGTAATACCTTCCACTTTTACATCTTAAGTAATAGTGGAAGGTATTAATGAAATTAAAGGTTATTTCATTTTCAGCAATGGCAGTTAAGAATGCTGGTATTAAATAATTTTAGGAACCTGAGAATTATCCAAAGCAAGCAAGCTTTTGTGCATCTAGACCCATTGTAATTTTATATTATGAAATATTTATCAAAAATGTTGGTTAAACAAAACGGTCGTACGTATAGTTAGTACAAGTTGTGGTCATGTACTGCCTACCTTTGTTTTCACACAAGAATCCCCAATTTCATGGTCGATATTGTGATTTTTTAGTGTAAGATTTGGCAGTTTTTTTGCAGGCCTGTTTGTTTATGTGTTACACACAATTGTCCTTTGTTGTACGTGTGATGTTGTAGCAACATCGATTTGATTATCTTTATGCCAGGTTACTTCTAGAATTCCTAAGTAAACACCGCCATCTAGCGGTCTCCGATGTGAAACGGAATCAGAAGTAAAAATAAATCAAATGAAATAGGATTATTAAATAGACGAAATACTACACTGATAACAGTAAGAAAGTTAGAAAGGACGGCAATGGTTAAGAAACACCCATTTTCATCCTAACCTCTGTCTCGATGGATGTAGGTCTATTATTACTCAGTCGTATGGGAAGGTTAGGTTAGGTAGATAAACTGCGGTGGCTCAAACAACCAACACACCGTAATTAACCACTTTCCTCAATGCGCTGGCGAACCTTCTCCATTAGTCACACAACCCTCGATGACATCGGGGCCAGGGTCAGAGTGGAGCCAGCCACCTCTCAGGGGAAGTTGCTACACATGGGTCGTTTGTTGTTTGTTGCCAATTGACGTTACGTTGTGACGTCACTGCGTGGTGACGTAAACACTTAACGACGTAGTCCTGCGTCATTAAATATGATTTTAGCATTTCTTACGTTTTTATTTTTTTTAAGTAATGTAAACACAACACAATTGTGCGACATTGCTTGAGGTTAAGCCCATTTTCAGATATTTCAAATCTGCTACTGTGCGGAGGTATTTCAACAACAACAATAAAGTATCTTTACTGAATTCGTTTAAGCCATTGATTGCGCAATGCGTGGAAGTTGACGGCGCTAAACCGCCTCCAGCGGTTGGTGAGCAGGACGTTCCGCAGAAGATGGCGCTGCCCGTGACGTAGCTGGAAGTTCCCATTCGCAGCCAGGTTACGTTTGTCTCACCTTTCAATGGTTTCTAAAGGTGGGCTAATAAATTAATAAATTAATTAATCTGAATTGTAATCCTTTGTTGTGACGTTGTTCCGGGCAAGGTATGACTCGGAGATTGGAAAATGTTCAACACGTGGTTTATTCAGAGACACGTGGTCGACGAGCTTGCCCTCTGGAGGTGGTTCATGAAGCGTCTCCTGAATACAGGTAACACCAAGTGTTTCTGTCGGCCTAAAAAGAGACAATATATAGTATTATGGGATCTCTAACCTGCAGAATCTCACTGCAGAATATAAAAATGTTTTTAAGTAAATCGTTATGTTACAACATAAACCCGTTCCAGATCTTTCCATTGTTAAACTTGAGTTTCTCAAAACGTTTCCAAAAGTGTTTTAGTACAATTGAATGCAATTGCTGCCATGGCAAAACCTTGCAGATTAAGATACAATAAACTGCTTTCAGTGGGAACGGATTGACTCAAATGCAAACATTTTATAAATAATACCTTTATTTTTTATGAATGTAACTTAAGGTCAAAATTGATGCCATAGACCGTGTTCCAAAATAAATGACGTGTAGTATATTACATTTCACAGTATAGTAAGTACTGTATGTAACATCTATTTCAGATTATTGTCTCTTTATAATAGCTTTAAAATGCAAAAAGCAAAGTAAATAAAATTTAAAAAGTACAAACCATAATATCTGTGGCTAGATTAAAAGGGAACAATTACTTGGCCAGTGAGGTGGTAGAATTTAGTTATTCATTGACATATTTGTGATGTGTTTTCTATTCACACTATAGTGTTTTATACACTTTCGTTTTTTGTGTGCATTTTCAGGAGAGGAGTGGGAGGGACAGAGAGAAAGACAGCAGAGGAGAGAGAGACACTGGTGAGAGACATGGTGTCTGCAGGACCTTACAAAGTCCTGACCTACCCATTAAGTCACAATTAAAGGGAGATACAGAGCCTGAGATATCTGTAAATCTGCATTGGCCTGCTTACCCAAATTCAGAAGAGTTGTTAAAAAAATGTTATTCATAATTGTTCTTCCAGAAGGGGAGTTTGCTGGATTAGCATTTGATTACTGCTAACGGCTTCCATTGACTTGCAGTGTGACACTAGCCTAGCTCCTGGTCATGGAAAGGGAATCGGCTCTTATTTACTTTCCAAAGAGATCCAGTGTGTACAAATAGCTGTTTTAAAAAAAACAACAAGTGCCAGTAACCACACAACTAGATTGTAGTCTGTCTACAAACACAAGTATAAATGGGCCCTATTTTCAATGCTGTGATTATAAGGCTAGGTCTAGCCGTCAGCAGTGTATTAAAGGTAGCCTATTAATCATAGCGCCCAAAATAGTGCCCAAGTATCTGTGGGTAAGTGGAAAACTACAATCTGGTTGTGCTGTTACTGGCACACAAATTATAAGTATTTCAAATTAAAATCTCCTCATGAGAACAGGATCCCAGTACTATAACTCTGAAAGTCTATGGAGGTGCCTTGCGAATACAAGCTAATCCAGCCAATTCCCCTTCTGGACACACAATGATGGATATGGTATCAAACCACACACCACAGATGCCTGTTTACTGATTGCTCGCTGTATCCCTTTAATGCCCCCCCCCCCCCCTCCCCAATCGATACTTGGTTGTGACGCAAGACAAGACACATATTAGCTTCTTTGTTTGCACATCTGGTGGCATTTATGTTTTTACCTGTCCTGCCGAAACATTCTTACAGAATTCTTGTCCATACTGAGCAACTTCTGGAATTGGTTGCCACTGTCTGAGGGACCCAAAAGTACTTCTGATAGAGTTCAAATACAAATGTGTTGTAGTTTTAATATTGTTTTACCTTTTTTGTTTTGCCAGTCAAAACTCTGTTTAATTGTTGCAGATGTAAAATGATAACTAACAAATAGCTTGAGTGATTAGAATCATACCCTGAAATATCCCAATCTCCATAAAGTTAATTGAATTACCAGCTCAGATAAACCCAGAAGTTAATATCCAGAGGAAATTACTCTACCTGTGTCATCTTCAGAACCCAGCTCTTTCAAGAAAATAAATCACATACAAGTTTAATGCAAATTTCCCCACCAGATATGGGCAAATTAGTTTTATTTTTAAAATTTGCAAAATGTACATAAATTATATTTAATGCATTTTTAACCAAATGAGTAAAATCAAATATATTCTATTAAAAAGGCGACAAAATAATAAGAGAGAATGACATTCTTTGTAGCGATTATTTTTTTTAAACAAGTATTGGTCAGGCGTTTCATTAAACCTGGAAAAGCAAAAAGTGCTACACACAGCGATGATCAGTACACCTTTCTCCTTCATAAGGAATGGACCAGAGCACCATCACTTTAGATCTAAAAAAAAACAAAAAAAAAAACAAGGAAATTTCACTGTATATGGAGTTTCAATCTTCACCCAGACGAGGGAATAGGCTTTTGATCTCATTATTACAACCAAATAAACCAACACTTCCCCCCCTGGTTCGTGTACAGAGGTATCAGAGGTGGCTCAACGTGCCAATGAGGACGTGGCCCTGTTTCAAGTTGAAATACTAACAGCGTAGTGAGGCGGATGGTGCTGTCCCAAAACTTGTTGAACTCAACAGTTCTCTCCCAGACGGAGCGCTCCAAGTGCAAATAAAAGGCTAAACTCCAACAGATAAATAAACATGGAATTCAGCCACATGCGTCAAATAGTAATCATATATTTAATTGATATACATATATTGCCACCATTGGCACATACGATATTGCACACAGTGATGAAATGTTGCACAGAAGAAAAAAAAATAGATTCATTTTCTTTTTTTAAAGTGGGCACAAACATTCCAAAAATTACAAATAATGTGGGATGATAACGCTGCAAAGGTAAAACAATTCATAATGAAAATGAATAAAATCCAAATGAACAATGAAAAGACATGCTTGCTATTCCCCGATTAGTTTAGCGACTAGCCTGTTAGTACCCAGGTCGGACAACAAAGTATTTCATCATGGAGGTCTCCCGGAGAGGGATCTGAACCCCTGGCCTGAATGCATCAGTCTGTCAAGCGGTCCCCGATACCCCTATGGAAATGCTCCTAGCTGCTCTTCCTCATCTCGCAGCTATGGTGACCCTCACCTTCATGTTTAACTCTGGGCCGATACCTGGATGGCTCTGAGAACGGGAACAAAGTGAGAAGATAGGAAGGAAGGAAGGAACTGAAGTGGGAAGAAAGGGACTGAATGGCTCTGGGGAAGGGAACAAGGTCAGAAGATAGGAGAAAGGAAGGAAGAAAGGAACTAAAACAGGAAGATAGGAACAAAGGTAGGAAGGAAGGAAGGAAGCAGAAAAAGCATAGAATTCTGCTCCTATAGCTTTTTTACTAAAGAGTTCACGTTGAACTCAGGTAGCACCACGAGAAGTGCATTAGTGCACTAGGGGACTGAGCCACCTAAAAAATGAATAGAAGATGTACTTAAGGATATTAAAAGAATAAGCTATGAGAACGAGAAGCCCCCACTGCGATCCAGAGCACCGGGCCGGGGTGTAAGCATGTGTGTAAGGCACCAGGTCGTCTTCATGATGAAGAGGGCACTCCCAGTCAGGTCAAGAGTTTAAGGGGACTAAAAGAAAGCTGAGGCTCCCAACAAAACAGGGTGGTCAAGGACTTAAGTCTAGTCCGCTGGTTTCCAGTCAAATCGAAAAAACATGGGGGAGCAAGTGTTTAAAATGGATGCTGAGGTAACTCTTGATATTATCTGATTGTTGCCAGTCTAAACACCAAGCTATAGCTGGCGGCGCGTTTATAAAACCGCTAACACATCTATGAGATGCAACCGGATTACTTCCAGTTGTAGACAGTCCCAAGTATCTCCAATTAAGACCAAAACAAGGGACCACAATGTCCATGGTAAATATCTGGGCTAACCCAATTTTGTAATACTATCGAGCAGAGCATGTCTCCCAAAACGTAGCTCCTTAAATTGCAGGGGGGATGGACCGTCTGTTTCTGACACCCAAAGGAGTCCTGACGACTGCTTCTGACGTCCGATTCTCCCATTGGCCCATGTTCTGTTTTTCAATTGGCGTCCGTCCTCATAGTGTGAAGGTGATATTATGATGATACAGGTCTGATGTCAAGGTACAATCATGCTTTCAAACCTATTTCACAACACCTACACAATGCCTTTTGAATGGAAAATTCACTCAATATGCAAGATCAGTGGACTATACATAGATAAACCCTGGCCTTAGAGGGGGACTCTTGAGCCAGTAATTCGGGAGACCAACATCGATCTAGCTTTTGTGCAGTTAAACATGCAGCACTAGGACTCCTTGGCACTATGTTGATTGTGTGACTTTGCATGGTTAATATTTCTGTCCAATAATGCTATGCTTGTTTTTTGTCCGTACGTTCAGACGACACACCTAAGCCAATCCTCTACCGACGTGTTTTTTATACGTGCTTGTCCTCTTTTAAGTGCTCTTCTTAAAATACGCTATCAGGCCATTTGCTACATGTTGCCACTGCACATCCTCTATCAAAATACATGTTGAGTACCTTTAAAAACAAACACATTGCATAACGACGACACACAACGGTAGCCTATAGTATAACCCATCCGCGTGGCAACAACTTCAATTGAAAACAAAAGATACACTATTCATGTCTCTTTGAATTCCTCTGGAAAATGTCTTCATATCCATTGACCAGTACAACAAAAAAACGGATTTGGTGCAATGCATATTGCACAAGAGATAGAGCACAAATTTTCATTTGATGAAAAATGCCTATATATATATATATATATGTTTTTTTTATACTGCATGACACCTAAACCAGTTTCAAACCAGGTCTAGCCCTCATGTGAATCAGGTGTAAACACTTCTCTATGCACAGGTAAAGGTAATCTGGATGGCAAGTTCATTATGACAACCTTTAACAAACTTAAATTGACTTTCGGTTTGATCTGATTTGTGCTGAAGACAATAGCTCACATGAAAAGGACATTATTTTCTCTTACAACTCGGCAACAATTTCAATGAACAATGCAAACACTTTATAATAGCTTTGACTTGTACAAAAGTTCTCTGTTAATAGGGGAAAGAAAACACTTCAATATAGTTTGTCGTCAAGTAGGAAACAATGTTCAAATATAATGTTATTACTTTGTTTAGCAGCCTGTTACTGTATTAATGGTGGGTAAGTGGGATAACATCCAGCGATGGGTGATAACGTAAGTGTCAGAACGGTTGGTTTGTGTTGGTTTCTTATATTGTGGGCGTTGCTCCCTTGGAGTTAAACCATAACAGTTAAATCTTAACATTTCTTTCTTTATACAGTAGAGTTTAAGTATTTTCTCTTTTGTTATTCGGATTATTTTTTGCATGTTTTGCTGTTTATATATTTATATATGTATATATATATATATATATATCAATCCTCTTCTCCATCATCTGCATGCATCTCTTGTTGCTGCAGCTCACATGCCCTTTTCTCCCGCTGTTTCTCCTGGATCTTCTTCATCTCCTCGGCATATTTACAAAAAGTATTCCCAAATTTGGACCACACTTTGTAGGGCACCGTGATTGAGTTACGGTACGTTGGCTTTACCTCGCTTACTCTCATGAACACCCCGTACTTATTGGATCCGACGTCGAAGAAAAAGCGTTTGTTGTCCACAGTAAGGGATGACCCTTCTGGCAACTCTGCAGGCTCGTCCTCCACACCGTAATCGTCAATAAGTTTAGCCAAAGCGTCACGAAACTCGATAAGTCCCTGGGCTGGCAAAGCAATAGTCTGGCCTTGTGTAGATCCCAAACCGGGGCCCCGATTAACGGTCTGTCGGATCCTCAGAAACCGTCCTCTCTGGTTCTCTTTCAGATCCATGTAGTATTTACGATTTTCCCGGACCAGGAATTCACTCTTGAGTGCTCGTCTGGGCTCATCTTGCACCATATCTGGGTTACTCGGACCCAACTGGGCATAGTGTTCGATGAAGTCCCCCAAGTAGTCGCGGAACTCGACCGCCACGGACATGGAGAGAGTGAGGCGGCTCTTGTTTCCTCCGGCCCCGACTTCTGCTATCTTTAAGAAGCGGCCTTTTGCGTTCTGCTTTACGTCCAAATAGAAGCGTTTGTTCTGGATGTCAACTCGCTTCGACGCCAGCTCTTGTGTCTCATGCTGCAGACCGGACGCTGAGCCCGCCCCTCCGGTCGCTAGGTGCATGGAACCGATGCCCGGGCCCGCTGCCGCTCCTCCCTGCTCACTTCCACTGTCTCTGTCCGCCATGATGCTGCCTGCCTTCTCCCTCTGTCTGCTGCAACCCACCGCCAGCTGCGCCAAACTCTCGCGATATCTGAACACAGAAACCCAACTTGAATACATAGGACACACTGATACTATTGAGAAGGGATTTAAAAACATTTCATGACCAAGAAACCTGCTTGATCTTCATTGATGTTTGGTTGTAAAAAGGATCATGCTTAAAAACTACAACATGTTTTGTACATGTTTTTAATCAACCAAGCCAGAGGTAGACTATATATATATATCATTGAATAAATCATAGACCAAGTGATTCTCTAGTGATTCTCAGATGATGTTCAAACAACTACTTTGAAAGAAAATCACACGTGGACTTGCATGCAATTGTGTTTTCTGTTCGTTTGTCTAAGTGTAGTTTAATTTAAATGTTGTCTACTTTTGTATTATAATTATAATAATAATAATTATTATTATATATATATTTTGTTTATTGATTAAATAAAATCGAATCTAACGTTCAGTTTTCATGTATCATGTTTTCATAAAAACTTTAAAAAAAAATTACAATATGACTCGGTTGTGATTATACAACAGAGTATAATCAAATATTTGCAACGTTCACTCATTCGAAAATTTATTTAATTAGACAACTCACCCAATCCCTTTCTAGGACTCATGAAGGATACACTTTTTGTTAACTTTTGGTGATTAAAAAGTCATAAAGTCCTATCTAAACACAATGCATCCCACGGTTATTTTCCTCCCGTCACTTGTTCAAAGATCTCAGCCTTCAGGTTAATTAGCATGTTTTCTGTGCTGAGCACAAAATCGGTTTTGCCTCTAAATCTTGCAAGCAGCGTTTAGGCACAGAGCAGTGTCGCTTTGGATGCTGCTGTGTTTGTCAAACGGCCCAACGCCGACATGGCATGACAAATAGGGAAGTTATCTTTAAAACAGAAAACCGTAATTATTGTTTCAGGTACATGTTTTAGCACTGTCATTTAACCCTATTCAATTGTAAAACAACTCTTTGATATTGTTTAACTTTTATACATCTTTTGAAAAAAATTATAAAAGTTGGAAGAGTCGAATTAGAGCATTAGGCGCAGGCGCACTTTAGGGCCATTTGGGATCCTGTATGTTTTATTCGACAGGCCTATTTTATTTTTTTTCCCTGTGATCATGAGTTTCCCGGTGATCCATAACTTCAGCATTCAATACAGATATATTTTTGAGAGTAACATTTCTGTAGACTATGAACACGTCACTTCACTGCATTATTTTGTTTTCTAAAATGAGTCTTGAGGCGTGGAAATCTTTACTTTAAACACAAGTTGACTCTTCGGATATAGCAGACAGCGGCCTACGGCAATCGTCCCCTCTGTATTAGAGACAAAAACATTTGATATAAATATTATTATTATTATTGGTGCACACTTGAAGGAAAGTCGCCAAAAGCAAGACTACAATGTTAAACTAGGTCCTATAGCCCATAGCCTATAATTGCCGGTTCCATTGTAACTTAACTTAATTTAAGTAGGCTAAAACTAAATTACGGATCAAGAAATTAATATTTTCTCATTTTATAACAGAAGTATGTAAGCCTAACGTCTTCAGATTAATTCACCATAAACGACAGCATCAGACGGTTTAGGTAGAGCCGAAAATATAGGCGTATTGTTTCCTCGACATATCAAATTTTCTTAGATCAAAATAAGAGGCGACGGTCGTAAATAACAGTTCAGGAATGACGTTAATGTCTGTGAGTTTTATTTATCTTAAGTAAAACAGGCCTATTGGGGAAGACTGATATCGGTCCGTTACAGACGCCTGTTAAGAATGCTTTTTTCACGGTATTATTATTATTTTTTTTATGTAGGGATTAGGCCTACGTTTGTTTAATTATGCCTAAAGACCATAAATCGATTTTTTTAAATACTATTCTAGAATAATTGAATACCGGACTGCTCTGCATCATGATAACAGTGTCAGTAATCACTTTACAACACTTTACAATCTTTATTTCTGGAAGCTAACAAAAACAACCTGTGGCTGTTGACTAATGCTCCTTTATTTTGTGATTCCTCTTCTCTGTTTCCAGACATTGTTTTATTCCGTTTATTTGGGCTATTGTTAGAGGCGCACTGACGAATCCTATATAGGTTAATACTATAAAACCAATGTGACGCAGCCAATTAGCCCACTACGAGGCTTACTGGGTGGATTGGCTCTCGTCTGTCTGCGCAACAAGCAGAAACACTTGTCCTGTGTGTTTTAACTTTAGACTGAACTAGGCCTACTGCCAATGTACAAAAAATGGTTTCTTTATTTAAAAAAAATATAATTTACAGGTTAGGGGGATAACTTTGTGTGTTTTCGTGTTAGGCCTTTTTGTTTCCTCACAAGGTTGTAATAAACGAGAATACACTGCGGGATCCCAATGTCTTCAAACAAAGCAAAGCAAAGAAAAAATGCATAACGCATATCTATTCATGTGATAATTGTGAATAATGTTATGAACTGATCAATGTTTTGACCAAGCCAAACTTACTTGCAATGTTTTATTTATATAATTAATTATGCATATAATTGTACATGGGCTAGACAAACGACGTTGGTTTACAGTGAAATCCGAATAGTCGATGAACTGCCATTAAATATAAAATAGAACAATTTGAAACAATCCGTTTCTCCAGTGTTGCCAGATTGGGCCAGATTTTCAATCTGGCAACACTTCCTATCTCTCCGAAGAGCGCACCTTAAAAGCGCCGGCGAGATTTGGGTCTAAAGTTTGGCCCAGCAGCGAGGAGGCGACGTGATGAAGTCTAGCTTCAGGCCTATACATCGCTCCCACACTGTAGCTCCAACGTGACAGTCGCTTTGGCGCTGCTCTGCAACACCATTAAGCTCCATGAACTCGGTCCATTGGCTAAATAACCTCGACATTGCATCGGGGATGCGTGGAAACACGAAGCATATAGAGAATAGCACCATCTCTCCTTGTAAAGCAAGAATGCATAACAGTACCTTCCCTGCTTTTTTTGTTTTCTGCACACAGAAACCCCTTGCAGCCTCGGCGTCACCCGGCCACGAGGTGGGAATGCACGAAGAAAAGAGTGAATATTGTCGCAGGTCGACTGTCAAAGACAGTGTCGCGCTGATTGTTGAACAAAATGGATCGAAAGAAGAACGGTTTCGTGGCATCGAGAGAGGGTATCCTAGTGTGTGTCAGATCCAAGCGTCCGGAGGTACACTAGCCGTACCTCTCCCCGTCACCGACCAATGGGAGACGCGCTGGTAGCAGTGAGCGCTTAGCCGAGAAGGAGATAGGGTACCGCCCACTGTACGTCCTCATCACTGATTGGTTGGTAGCGGAGTGAGTCACCGCCCACTGTACGTTCGGACCCTTTGCTCTCTAGCCACTCTTATTACACCACCGAGAAGGACACACAAGTTCAACGGCGCACGTTTCACTTCTGATGTCAACACGCAGCGTCGACCCGTAGCCCGCAGGCGAGCGCCCCCCAGTGTCGCGGTTAGGAACTGCCAGACTTTTAGCAGGATACAACATGCAAGCAACACTGACCGATTGTGAGTTGGATAATCGTTCAACCGAGGGGTTTTCTTCTTTTGATTCCCTTGGGGTGCGTTGGGTGGGGTTAAGCGGACGTTTTCCCAAGCGTCTTTTGTCATGTATGCTGAGATTAGGGCTTCCAAGAAATGTCGGTTTAGGCGAAATTCGAAGTATTCTTCAATATTTGTTTAAAATATGCATATGCCTATAAATAAACTACAAGCAGGTCTAAATGCGGTCGAAATCCTTATTGTTCAGATGTCAGATATTATTCAGAGTTTATTCTCGCGATAGCCTGTTAGACAATTTTACCATGAATGTAAAACTCCTCTTTTGCCATCGAAAAACTACAACGTTGTCTCTCGAACATTAACAGTTTTTTCAGTGTGTTTGAGGCATGAATGCGGCAATAACCTCATGTTCAACATCTGAACTCGACAAAGTATACAAATATTGGCTATCTGGCCAACAGGTGTCGCCATTTGTGGCATGTCTTCAGCGAACATTGAGCTCGCGTTCAATTACCTGTAGATTGTATTTCCAATGATGTAATAGAATAAAAGCTTTCCAGATTAAACCGTCTAGTCCTACTGTTAAACAGCAATACGATATATTTATATCTCAGAATAGGCCTATGTCTGCTGAACTTGAACATGTGTTCAGCCTTTAAGTCCTGCAATCACAACAGCCATCCAACACTATATTCATTGACAAAATCTCCTCCATCTTCGGCTGTGAGAAAACATAACACTGTTGAAGTTGACTGTAGGAGGCACTAATAGTTCTGTTTTATTTGATTGTAATTTCCCCTCTAAATGTACGGTGTGTGACTTCGTTGAACAGGACGCAAAAGTCATCGGGAGTCTCTTGAAGGATCGCCAGCCGATGTGCTTTCGCAGCAGCGTTAGTCATCCCAGCCCCGTGTCTCTCTATCGGCCTACCGTGTTGCTGCTGCACTCCTGCCCCTCACCGCCGTCCCTCCCTCTCATCCCTTCCTCCATCTCCCCCTTCTCTCCCTCTCTCCACCTTCCTCCCTCTCCGCCTTCCCTCCCTCTCCACTTTCCCTCCCTCTCCACCTTCCCTCCTCCTCCACCGTCCCTCTCAACCTTCCACCAACACCAACACCACCAACACCAACACTACCACCACCACTACTATCACCACCACCACCACCACCACCACCACATGCTGTGACGTAGGTCTGCCGGGTTACGGAGTCATGGTACGGACATGTGGTCAAGCTGTGGCCTGTAGTAGGACACGCCAGCCCTCCACTCACTCCTGCGTTCTGTGACGGAGCTCCTGGCGATCGGCGTGTTTCTCTCGGTGTGGTAGAGTGGAGGAGGCGGAGAGAGAGAGAGAGAGAGAGAGAGAGAGAGAGAGAGAGAGAGAGAGAGAGAGAGAGAGAGAACAGGGGGAGAGAGAGAGAGAGAGAGAGAGAGAGAGAGAGAGAGAGAGAGAGAGAGAGAGAGAGGCGG
>JAOPUD010000145.1:4350343-4366399 GCA_027122715.1 Trisopterus minutus | reverse complement strand
GGGGGGGGTCTGTTTCAGTTTACACTCTATCCACCCCTGAGATTAACTATCAGTTTGACAGATGCACGCCTATAGCCAGTTCACTCCCCCGACTGTCTTCATCTCAACATAACTGTCAGGGCAGTAACACCCCTCATGCAGAACCTGATTAATGAATACCGATGATCCAAGGGTCCTCCTGACACTTTACAGGTCTTTTGAGGGGGGTGAGTGTGAACTAATCCTTTGATTGCTGATACAATGATGGTGGCTCATATCTTACAATAAAGCCATCGATTCAACATCTCATGCCCACATACCCCTGACATATAACGGTACCCACAGTGGCTCAGCCCTAACCATTTTTTGATAACTGCAGTACAATAACAAATGTTGAATGGGACTGTTTTTCTGTACTATTTTGATGGCCTATACTGCTGCTGTTTTTCTTTTATTCTATTTCTTTCAAGAGACTTTTGCCTCATAGCTAACTTTTTTATGAGACTTTTGTCTCATAAAAGGAAAACAATTTCCTCCGGGATCAATAAGGCGGGATCAGAATCCCGATCGGTACAGTTATCGGTGTATCATCTGGCAGGATGACTTTGTGTTACAGAGCCCAGTGGATGACGACAGACCTGTGTGAAGTTAGTGAGCTCTGCATGACTTTAAAGCGGCTTGATTGAACACGAGTTTACCAGGTGCAACAGGGGCGCTGAACTCATCACAGAAACAATAGAGTGTGTGAGTGGGGGGGGGGGGCACCGGGGACCCGCCCTGTTTTAAAGGATGATGCTGCCATCCTGCCAGCTGTAGGAATTGCTGTCCCGGGGACGGCTCTGATGCCACAGCTTCCTCAGCCTGCAGCGTGTCACTCCTTAAATATTGGCTGATTCACATATTCATGGCCTTGATTCTCTGTACATATTAAAATATTCATATATTCATTGCCTCTATGGGCTCCCGACCTCTGCCTGTGTCTTTAAAGTTGCGGTAAAGTGACAATGCGAAAACTATAGGGTTTAACGAAAAGTTGAAACTATGCAAAAATGATTTCATCATAGTACAATGCAAGTTGTGCAACTGAAATAGGAAGTATCAGGTTAATAATAAAGCTCATTAATAATATAATCTTAATGAAAAACAATTGGGGCCTAGAACATCCCAGAAGGAAGATATAAACGTTTAAACATGACTGGGTATCTTGAGTTGCCCAGTCATGTTTAAACGTTTCCTTTATATTCATCAGTTGGCAAAATCTACAATAAGTATAATGAGTCCATTAAGTCCAATAAGTCCATCCAGCATACAAATCAAAGACAGGACAGGGCATCCATGACCTTGAGGAAAACAATCAACAGGAGCTTGTTCATTCTAGCTAGATTGGCTTTTCACTCCCAGCCCTCACAGGGGATGGGGATAAGGGAACGTCATAGGCCATCTTTGGAGGAATGGACTCTAGGATGCAGAGGACAGAGAGAACCACCAGGCCACGAGCCACAAGGCAACACCTTGGTACCTGTGGCTCAGCACAGGCACCATCTAGCCAGCAGGTTAGCATGCAACATGCTTGAGGGTGACCACACTGAATGAACAAGGCTCAGTTATTTAACACAGCCCTTAAAACATGGCTCAAGACCAACCAAACATGTGATTTTAACCTTTAGGTAGAACCAATATGGAGAATACCATGTCGCTTTGGATGTTTTATATGACATTTACTGTTCGTAAATGTTGCCTATGGTATTTTTTAATTATTTGAATTACATTATATCGTTTTTAATATCTTCCTGCCCAGAGACTGCAGATGTAAATTAGCTACATAGCTAACTCTGGACCAAGGGTTGTATTTTGTGTGCACCGTTTAACAAACGAACAAACTAAACTGAGTCATGGCATGCACCTTCATTTGTATATGCAGAAGATACACACAGATAACACACTTAAGACATTGGTATTTTGTTGGAAAAGCAAACCCACATCTTTGGATGCCCCCTCTCTCTCTCTCCTACTCCATCTCTCTTCCACTCACACGGATGAGGCATCAGATGTGTCTCATCGTGGGCCTCAGAGTGCTGGTGGGCAGCGACCTTATGGTGGAATGGCGAGTGGGTTTGATTGGCTGAGACGCAGCAGAAGGGATAACCCAACCACGCACAAAGACAGGTTTCATCAGAACCAAACGTGACATGTTTATTATTTATTTCTAGAGCCAATCTGCCAGTTTGAAGGGCTTGTGGGCTGATAAAAGAACGTAGGCCTACGTAGGTAGAGAGGTTGACCATTCCTACGGAAGGAGTTCAAATGTTTCTCGTTATCGTAGCAGATAATACTAGTACTGTTCACACGCTAAAGAAGGACATGACGCTCTGGTCATTTCAAAACCGGATATATTTTATACTTATGCATCATTGTATGTTTAATAGATTCAGAAACAGACATCTGAATGGCATTCCTACCAGCGGTTACGGATACTTATAGCGTAGGCTGTACAACGGACTACAGATACACGTTAGCTTACAGCTTATCTGGCAGTGTGCTTTAAATAGTGACAGGCTTTAAACTGTACATCATCCCATTTAAATATAATTACATATTTTTTTCAAGTGATCAAATGAGCAATGCTTAGCGTCTTTGTGGAATATTGGATAATATAATGTTGGAACACCATCTAGTGGTAGAAATAAAAATGTATTTAACAAAAGACCCAGACTTGATTCAATGATTTTTTTTGCAGCAATATTACAGACAGCTTTGCCCTGCAACCTTGCATACATAATGTAAATGAAATATAACTAGTAGTGACGCCATATCTAGCCATGGTCCTCCTTTTGAAAAGCAGGAACACAGCACACATAAAAGAAGGACCAAACATACTTCAGAAAAGATTGATTTAATAAACTCCATACAAAATAAACTACAGCTAAATGAAGGCCGACAGAAGACAAAAGGAATGAATATCTCTGCCCCAATGAATAACAATGAAAAGACATGGGAAAAAGACAATCGGGGGATTAACTTCAACTGAATTGACCATAGGTACAGTGAGACAAAACTAGAGATGATGTCAAGTGCCGATGGAGGAATTCCAATTATGTTTAACAACAGGAATTATTCTGAGTTCACACTCTGCCTCTTCTCTTGCTGCTTCAACTTCACAATCACTCAGTTTCTTCTGCGGCTTTGGACGAACAAATGACCAAAAACAAAACTCCTAAGCGGTATAAAAGGCTCATTACGAGGTGTCCATGGAAGGTGCTTCTGAAATATGAAAAAAGAGACACATTATTATAAAGCGGTCAAATGTGTTGGACCCCAGGCTTACTGTTCCTCTCAAGGCCAATGTGGCTCTGTGATCAAACCGGCTCTCCTGGCTCCACCCAAAGAGCCAGCGAAGCCACTGCGGCCGTCGCTGTGTCCCAGCATTATAATAAACATTTCAGCCAGGTGTACCTGAACTTCCCCTAGATTGAACCGAGTCACGGCCGTACGTGGTGGAAGAACCTCGTAGAAATATGCTCGGCCGACTATAAAATGTATGTGTAAAAGTACATAAGACTCCTATAAAGACTAATAGGATTGCTTGTGGTCAATGCTAGCCTGGCTATTGCCAGACCAAGCTCAATCATAGATTGCACGTAGGCTGCGGTCATTTTCTCCGGCACAAGAGGCGTGATTAACGGGCGTACGTTCAAACGACTCTGTACGCAATTGGCTGCTTGCCGTTGGTTCCCTGTCGTAATTGTGTTATACCAGCCAATAGTGCGCCGGTGGGAAAAGAAGAAAGAAATGTATTGCTCCTCTCTCCTCTCCAGACCCTGCTGCAGGGCGAACGGCAGAACGGGCTGGGGGGGTACCCAGTCTAGGTCAATGCACAACTGTTGATTTATTCAGCGACAAAGTAGAAACGGGCTGACTTCTGACCACATGTTTGGATTTCAACGGCTCAATGTTTTCACGTTGTCTGGCTCGCTTGACAACGTCGTGTGTGAACACTGACTGAATCAAGTACAGAATGCAAGTAACACTGAAACCAGAATTGTACTTTTTCGAATTCAGGTGTCAAAACGACGTTAATGACGCCAGGAGAAACGTCTACGATGGTTTGATTACAGAGAGGGGTGTTGTCCTTTAAAAATAACCTGGCTGTCAAAAAACATGGGGTTCTTAACGAAGACACGAGACATTGTTTCCAAGTACTACTTTGACCTATCGGGAGGTGATTCTAGAGGGGCGAACCCGTCAGCGGCAGACTTACGCGTTTCGTTGAAGAGGAAGGAGTCCTGGTACTCCTTCATGTACTGGGAGGACCTGGCCTCGTCCAGGAACAGAGAGTACACCCTCTTGATGTCCTCCACCTGCACCTCCGTCCCCTGGGCAACACAACACAACCATACACATACACACACACACACACACACACACACACACATTAGTATGTTAGGTTGCAGCACCACCTAGTGGTCACCCTTAGTTGGGCGTAGTTGTGTAGCATCTTATAGCTATCTTTGTTGTATATGGGAATGGGTTGACCTAGCGATTGTTAGTGCTTGGCACTTGGTTCTATGAACATCCTTACTGTACCGACAGCACTAGATATTGTTTCACCTTCTTGTGACTAATGTACATATTTTTATAGTAAGTTGCTATGCATAAAGCCGCCTGCTAAATGCCCTAAATGTGATGTAAATGTAGTTACAGACATGTACTGTAGCAGAGAGCATCTTATGTATTAATGGGCCTCTTTATATTATCAGGTCTGATGTTGACAAGCCCATTAATATAATAAACCCTGTAGTGACATCACACAGGGGAGAAGGACACATGATGGCTAGTTTGTAGGCTGAAGGTGGACCCATCATTCATCTGGGAGGACACTCGTGATGCGTTTGGCTGGACTCTTGGCCTCTTCTGTTCATTGGCACCGTGTCACATAGAGCACGGTAAGCCAGTGTCTCCACCAAACCATAGAGATACAATTGGCATGTAGATAGAGCACAATGTACCAGACACCAATCTACCAGACTCCCTGGGAGTCTGGTAGATTGGGAGTCTGGTAGAGACTGGTACGGTGTGCAGGGAGAAAGAGAGGGGGGGGGGTGGGGGGGGGTTTACCCTGCGCTTGCGACACACCAGGCCGGCGGTGCTGATCAGCTGGATGGCGTAGCGCAGCGACGTCTCCATGCCGATACGGGTCAGCACCGTGTGGGCCTCCTCGCTCATCTCCACGTCCTCCTCCTCACACCTGAACAACGTTAAAAGACAGGTAAGGTACCTTTATTTAACACAATCACACACACACACGCACACAAATTCATAGCCAATTATAGGGACAAACACAGACACGTAAACATTATCGCAATATGTCTGACACATTGCATTGTAGTATTTGTAGCTTATGCTAATTGGCTTCATTCTAACCATCAGCCCCCCTTGGATGAGTCCTAAAATAAATTGTATCAACATAAATATTCTCTAAGGGGGAGGAGGGTGATCCAACAATCAAATAGGGACACTGCCCCCTGGTGGAGGGAGACGGGGTGTCACGTGGCCCCGCTCACCTGATCTTGAGGATCTGCCGCGTCTCCTTCTCGGTGTAGGGCGAGGTGGCGATGATGAGCAGGCGGTCCAGCAGGTCGATGGGGATGCCGTGGGGGCTCTGGTAGTTGGTGCCTCGGATCCTAACCGGGGGAGGGAGGGAGAGAGAGAGAGAGAGAGAGAGAGAGAGAGAGAGACCACGAGGCGTGAGTGTTTCAGCAGAGGACCGTCCTCCGACAGGACAAGGGGGAACCCCCTGACCCCGTTGTAGCAAGGAGAGGGACGGGCTGGGATGGGGACGGAGGGACGGGAAGGGGACGGAGGGCCGTACCGGGTGATGCCTCTGTTGGTGGCCATGATGAGGACCGGGGAGAGGTCGGTCTCCAGCGCGCGGTTCAGGAAGGAGAAGCACTCCATGTCCAGCATATGCACCTCGTCGATGAACAACACCTGCCAAGCGAGTCACAACACCTCAGGTCAATCAGGACGGAGCCCCAACCTCACTCATAACAGAGTTCTGAGGCAGATGCACACGCCGGTATAGGGTCATCAATTCAAGGGTCAATACTGTTTTTTAACAAATCCGGCATTTCCTACTGCTTGTAAACTATAATATGCAGGCAGACACGATACAGCTGAACATCGCTGTACAGGAGCCACACCTGTGGAGACACAAACAAACACATGGGAAGGCGGACACGCAGACCAAAAGTCTCATACCCCAGGGATGATCTCGGCTTTGCCCTCTTCCCGCCACTCGGACACCTTGGCGTTGATCTGCTCGCGCACCTCCGACTTGATCTCCCCCGTGTCCCCGGAGAAGAGCGCCAGGAAGCCCTGCGTCCGGCTGTTGATGACGTCGATCTCGTGGAGGGACACCGTGTGCACCACCTCCTTCCTCTTCTGCAGCTCCCCCTCTGGACACTGGACGAACTGCGTCTGGAGAACATAATAATGAACGCATAGAGGTTAAAGTGATGGACAACAGAAATCTGTCATATACTTATGATTATTTTATTAAGTGTTCATTAAGTGGGTCTGCCCATTTCTTTCAAGCCGATTAAAACAGATTTTATTTTCCTAAAAAGATATTTAGCAGGTTTGCAGTGGATGCGTGCCTCTGTGACATTTGATGTATTTAGATGTTGGGTCATGTTACTCCTTACTTCAAATATCATTTCTAATTAAATATCAACGAATAAAAGCTCAGCCTTCCTCTTCAGTTTTCACAGCACTTAAAGGTGGAGACAAACCAGTACCTGCGCTCCCATAGCATCGTAGTCTCTGGCTCTCGTGAAGGAGCGACCCAGCTTGCTGATCTTGCCGGTGGCCTTGTCGATGGTTATTACATCACTGGGCCACAGAGAAAAGGTATAGAATGAAACAACGTAGGCTTCCAGAACAGCATGGAACACTTGGACGATGCATCCTAGCAACGTGATGATGATTGACGATGAACTCACCCAGCCTGAACCTTCTCTTTGCTGAGGCTCTCAATCATCTTGTTGCCCAGGTCGTAGATGGTCTCCATCTCTGTGGTCTTCAGTGTCAGCTTGCCCACCTTGGCCCCCTGGCATCAGATGATGAGAGGTTATTTAGAATGATCTACGGTCGTTTATAGTGCGGAAACACATTTTGTGTTTATATTTTTGTTACATTTTCTGATCTCCATTTGCATTATACCTTTTCAATCTTGACTATGACTAATGATTTCACACTCATTTAAGTCCTTTATGAATAAAGTAGCAATAAGAAGATGAGGTTACTCATAAAGTACAAATCCGAAGAAATATCTTCCTCTTGGAGCAGTGGACATGCCTTGGTGAAGGGCACTGCCAGAAGTATGATCGACGGGGCAGAAAATATCAACTCACAACACAATCAGAGTGTAGAACCTACCGTCCCCGTGGCGGGCCGATCAATCTGGATCTCCACCACCTCTCCCTCAATGATCTCAGTCTCTTCTCTGCAAAAGAAAATAAACAACCACATTGCTATCCCTGTTTATCCTGTACACCAGGGTAGGATATTTCATCTTTTACGAAAGGAGGAAGAAGGAAATATCACTTTTTAAACACTGGCATTTTTCAAGGGGCATTTTGACTAGTTTCCAGGGCCATGTTATAACATTTGGACATTAACATTTTTGATGTTGCTTGACAGACCTATCTTCAACTACAAAAATATCAAGACCGCTTCGCAAATACAGTGTGAACACAACCTTTTTTCATAGAAATATTTGACCAATTCTAGATATTTTTAGGGGCAAAATAACCCAAGCCCCTGCTCTAATGTACACAATAAAAAAAAACACATAAAAGAGAGTCACTTTGAGATATTGTGGTGAAGTGTACGTACTTGATCCTCACACCCATGGCCTTTCTGAAAGCCTGGCTCAGTGCTTCTGTCTTGCTCATCTCCAGGGAGAAGATCTCACTGCCGGCCATGGCAGTGAAGGGCGTGTCGGTGCCCAGAGCCTGGGCGATACCTGAACACACAACAACGACACATCATCCTCTAGAGAAGATTTGATCAACCAACCTATATAGTGTATTGTAATGGTCTCGATATCCAAGTCTACTTGTAGTCATCCTTTAGCAAGAAGCCCCACCACTACCTCCATAAAGACATGTATCGGAGTTGAAATCGCTGACTAAATAGTAAATAAAATACCATGGAAGAAAATCTAATAATCAGCAGTAACAGCAAGATCACTGCCCTCTATAGAGAGTGTTTGGTAAAGCGGCCGTACCCATGGCGATAGCGGTCTTCCCTGTGCCAGGTTGACCCGCTATGAGCACAGCTCGGCCGGCGATGTGGCCGTCCTTGATCATCTCCAGGATGACTCCCGCAGCCCGGCGGGACGCCAACTGGCCCACCATCCCCTGGGACACCTGCCAGCAGAATGGATGCTTTAGGTACTCTCTGGGCTCAATAGAGCTGAATTGATTATCTTAGTAGAGTATTTATATAGTTGTACATTGTAAATGTAGTTGACTACGTGGCTTAACCTTATGACAGAGACGAGATATGACTAGGAAACACTAATACATTGCACCTGGAGTCCTAAGACTAATGAAACGTAGACGGTAGCCCACCTGTCTCGGCTCCAAGGCATCATCTAAACCAAGGCCACGGATGTGGGAATGTGCACCTTAAACAAACAAAAAAAAGAGGATCTCAATAAATCGTGTCAGAGGTAAACATATTGACTCCAACATTGTTCTGAATGAGATGTGAATGATGGCATATTGTGATGTGAAGAGCGATCACGGTGAACGTGTTTCAACGATACGTCATGTCGACGTCGTGATTGAGCGCAGTCACGGTGTGAGCGACTCCTCACCGATCCTCTCGATCCGCGTGATGTCCCGGACCTCGGGCACCTTGGTGGTCGACATCTGTGTGATAACGGAAGAGACGACGGGCAGTCAGGTGCGAGTCGGCGAGCAGCGGGTTTATGGACGGGTCGGTTGTCATAGTGACCGGTGGACGTGCAAACACACGCGCAAACACAACCGCATGAGCAACACGGGACACAAAGTTATCCTTTTGTTCACATTTGGTTTTTTTTAATGGAAGTGTAAAATGGGTTAGAGGCCATCGTATCGGATACCCTTTTGGAATCCGATATATCGAACACTCTTAGTTAGTAGTGGCAAAATAAACTAATGTAACGTTAGCGCCGGCTAACGTCCTGATTGCTAGTTAAGCTAGCTCCGTGCCTAGCTGCTCTCATTTCGTTTTAATTGTACGGATCTCGTTCCTCGTCAATAAAGTCTTGCATAGAAACCCAACTGATCATTTTTACAAACGACAATGAGCGCCGTGATTAAATCAAATATATAGTTATTAGTATATGTCATATTGAACATTGACTTTTGAATGAACTCACCTGTGCAGCCATACTGTTCAGCACGCGAACACAGCGCCGCGTATTTGGGTGCGCAGAACAAATCCGTCCGGGGTGCAACAACGACTGCAGGCGAAACCTGACCCATCTGACTTACCTACGACAAATAAACCGCGACATTATGTAATTTACTATTTGTCAATTCAATAAAAATTTCATGTATAAAAACTACAATATGTATTTTTTCATTTATCATATTTTAATTTGTAACCTTAAAACAATGGGCCAAACAGCTGTTTCATACGAATACAAAGTCGTTCCTCTCTCTGCTAAAGATCTCTCCACCAGGGGTAGCTGTTTTTCCTAGTGTGATAGATTGAGCCAGCTGAACACTTAAAATAAATGTGTGATAGTAATGTAATAGTATGTACCATTTGACTTTCTATTATATAAGAAATAATGTTTTACTTATGTTGATCTGTATGAAACTGTAGATGTTGATGTAACTTTACCGTAATACAGGTGATAAGTGACAACTAGAGATATGTGAGAGTAATTGCCTCATGAGAGCAGGTACCAACAGTTTTTATACAATTTCCTTTTATTTGCAAATATATAACATTTTTAATTAGCATTTAAATGTACATCGATCGATTAGATCACATAGATGATAGATCCTGTGAAACATTCCAGTAAGTACAATACACACCGCTCTATGAATCAAATACGATTTACACATCCTGAATTTGTCTAAGTAGAAAATATTAAATTTCATCAACAACAAAAAATCTTCTGTGTATACCTAGATTCATCAACATCACATTAAATGTCATTTTAACACTCATGTCATCCACCTCCGTCTCTCTCCGCCTACATAACTTCCACCTATCTTATTTTATACATACACACACATATATTCCTTCTTCTCATATAATCGATATTCTCAACAAAAAAACAACAACAACAACAACAACAAAACAAAGCACCAATCAGCATTGATCACTCGGGGCTAGTCCTGACGTCATCCCCCGGCCTCACAGCTGGCCGATGGTGATGGCCGACTCGTACCACACCCAGAAGCCGGCGTACACCGGCTCGCTGAAGGAGGCCTTGAAGCGGTGGATCAGCGCCATGGTGTCCCCCACGCTGTAGAAGGCCAGCGTGCCGCCGGCGTGGTCCAGGAAGACGCCGATGCGCGGCGCGTACGGCGCGTTGATCTCCAGCTGGTCCTTGCTGTGGCGCGCCGAGTAGCTGCTGTCCGAGCAGAACAGGCTCCAGGACTTGCGGTTGTAGCCGATGCGGCAGGTGTCCCCGTAGCCCGTGCGCTTGATGCCCTTGTAGGTGACCCCCAGGGCCGCCCCCTCACCGCTCCAGTCCACCTCCCAGTAGAAGGGCCCGCCCGACATGGGCTCCTTGCACAGCACCTGGGGCAGGCAGTCGAAGCGGGAGGGGCTGTCCCCGTAGGCCTGGGGGTCCCGCTTCAGGGCCGCCTTCCGGTTGCCCCGGGACAGGTACAGCTGCCTGTAGGCCGTGTTGGGGTCCAGGGTCAGCTGGCAGGCGACTGGAAAAAAAAACCAGAAAGGACGTTGGCTCATGAGCACGCCGCTGCTACACACCGTAAAGTTTCCTTCTCGGAGCCGACCCCAGACAGAGTTCGGTACGGATTAGTGTATCACAAACCCAGTTTTTGATATTATATTCATGCTAAACCGTTATACACACACACCATCTCGCCTCTCGCCCCCGGCATTCCCATCCCAAGCCGGGGTTAAATAAATGATTGCCAGTCCAAGGGTTAGTCCTGTCAGATATTTACTACTAAGTGTTATAGTGCTGGTATTCAGCCCTGCGGCTGTAGACGCAAGCACAGTGTCCCCTCGGGGGATGGACGTCACCTGCCTGCTGATGTGTGACCCCATCCCAGCCAGTCACTGCTGATGGGTGACCCGGCGGGTCCGGCCAGACCTGGCTGGCCTATCATCTGGAATGCCAGAGATTTCAGAAAGGTTTGTGATGTTCACCCAGGGTCCAAATATCGACTTTTTTTATTTTTAGAATTGTGTTGTGTTTGTTTTTAACCCGCCAATGTGGAAAGGCCGACCTGCCAAACGGTCAAATGTCGGACTATCCATCATTGGCCGGTTGCAGGTGCTTATTTTGAACCCTGTCTTCCCTACAAACGGGCGTGCATTGGGTTTGAGCGTTTTGCTTGCAAGCCATGCCAAGCCAAGGAGTTTCTTTCTTCTCCAAAATAGTAATTTTAGCTACATGCTACAGAGCACCGCTGCTGTTACCACAATGGCACGCAACAGCATTATCAGATCTCATAGCAATGCGTGACTAACTGCCAGTCTTATCTTAATTCTGCCATTTTATATCTGATAGTACTTCCCTCGGCGACTGAAAGACATTAGCTTCAATTAGCGCTAATGTCTGCACTTCAGTGGAACTTTGTAAAAGCAGCCGCACTGGTTCGGCTCTGTGTAGCTGTTTAGTTTTGCAGTGTATGTTACACCAGAAAAGAGCAGTGGCATAAATACGAAAAGCATAATTTGCATTTCATTCATTCTTCTGATGCAGGTCCCAAAATCATCAAGCATTCATTGGTATATATGTTTTTTTTGTGTTTGGGGCAAAAGACTAAAATATTTAATGTTATTGTAAAGAAACTAACAGTTGAAGGGAAACAGTCAGGCTGATGGGGGACTAACAATTCTCCTGTGTTGTGCGTTCCCTTAAGAGTAAAACAAATATAAACCCCAGAATCGCCTCAGAACATTGCCTCAGAAGAACTGAATGATTCAATAATATATTTTGCATTTGGTTTGGTGTAATCGTTCAAGTACTACAATATTCATTGCCCATGGGAACTGTGTTTGTGCCAGGGACTATAACTCACATCTCAAGAAGTCTTCTCTGTGTTTGGGCTCCTGCGTGGGCATTGATCGGTACATGGCCACCTCATCGGCTGTGGTAGCTGATACAATGATAAATAAACATTTAGTCAACTCTCAGAAACATCTCATGAGTAAAGAAACAGTATTCAAACGTTTAATTATCTTTCAGCAAAGTCACTTGAAATTGTTAATCGTAGGCCTACGAACCATTATTAAAGCATAAAATGGGACAAAATAATGTACGTTTTAAATATGTCTTTAAAAAAACATCTATCCAAATCGATAGGATTTTTTTCTCAAGAGAGATAAGAGAACTGCTTCTTTTGTGTCTAAATGCAGACCAAATATCTGAGGACGATAAGGAAGCGGTGAGGGCCGCGCCAGGGGGCCCTACCCGCAAATAATTACGCGGTTGCCATGACTACATGCAAAATAAACAAAGTTGCACAACACGCTAATGATAGAGAGCGTTAGAATGAAACTCTCTCTATCACTTGTCCTGGCTTCGGGCCAGTGCCGTTATTACAGTACAGGTTTCGTCATACGTCATACAAATTCAACTCGGCTGACCTTTGATCGTAGACCTTCTCTTGTCGTCCTTCTCCTCCAGCTGGCAGAACGGCATCTTGTTGACTGCATTGACAACACACAGGGCGTTTTTTTTATTAGAAAAACCTGGTGTGTTGTTGTTATGATAATTGGGATATTTTATTAACTAATAAACCCTGTGTGGTCACGGGTCTCCACTCGCCTGTCTTGGCCATCTTGACCAACTCCTCGTTGCCGAACTCGTTCAGGTGCTGCTTGATGTCGGAGATGGACTTGGTGATCTGGCCGAAGGAGAAGTAGGGGTTAACGCTGACGGTGGGCAGCTCCTCCGCATCCGTCTGGGCGATGAGCATCTGGTAGCTCTGGGGAAACACACACACACAAACACACACACACAAACACTCAGCAAGAAGCAAGGAAACGAAAGTGTGGGGCGGCCATCGTATCCTTATAGTATGCAATAAAATAATTCAACTTTATTGCATTGACCCTAACCCTTACCCTATTGCTTTTTTGGGCTTTTGGACTATATCACTATGCATACACTATAACCCTTTGTGTGTTTATATAGTGTTTATTATTATTTATATTATTTATGATGGCTGCGGCTACCTGGATGAAGTGGATGTGGTCCTCGGTGCGGGACAGCTGCGTGATCTCGTTGTCCCGCCGCTTCAGGTCGGCGATCTCGTGGGTCAGCCGGTCCATGTGGCCCTCGGCGTTGCTGAGCGCCGCCCGCTTGTTGGACGAGATCAGCTTGGACATCTCCTGCTGCATCTTCTCGATGGAGCGCAGCATGTCGCTGAAGAGCTTCTCGCACTCGTGCATGGCCTGCTGGGCCGAGCTCTGGAGGAGGAGAAGGAGGAGGAGGAGGAGGAGGAGGAGGAGGATGAGGAGGAGGAGGACGGCAAACACATGAGATCACCAGGTCAGGAATGTCGTAAGGGCAGATTCTTGTTTTACTGCTGCGGCCACTGATTGACAGAGGCCGATGGGATCAGTAGATAGATGGCCGCCGTTACGGATTGCGCAACTGACTATTCCCAAGACGGCAAAATGTTTTTGTTTTTCGTCTTGGTTGAGAATTTTGGGTTACGCACCTTGAGTGAGTCCACCGCCTGTTTCAGCTCCTCCATCTGCTTCATGCGGTCGTGAATCCTCTCCTGGATTTCGGCCTGGGTGGCGCCCAGCCGTTGCTATGGAAAGAAAAAAAAATAAAAGAAGTGGAGAAGATTACATTAGAACAATGCTGCCCTGTGATCGAGTCCGTATCGAGAGATTGCGCTGGAAGTTATCAGCAGGAACTAACACAGCTATCGGAGCCAGAGTCCTGTGGATGCCACGTTGCATTTACGGCAGACCAATGTAAAACCGAATAAACTCATAGAACATTGAAATTCAAGCGTTTCCACCGTACTGCATTTCAAATTATTAACTCCATTAACCTGCTCCTCCAGCTCAATAGCCGTTCAAAGTGAAACATTTGCATTCGACAGGTAAAACAGTAGCAGAGCCTTATCCTTTGTATAAATAGACCTAACACAGGATTAACATAACATACAGTGGCTTCTCGTCAGCGCCTCTATAACCCCTCGTCGTCCCTAGAAAGAGCCATTGACTGGCTGCAGAGAGAGAGAGAGAGAGAGAGAGAGGGGGGGGGATCCTACCTGTTCCTCCGCCCGCTCCTGCTCGGCAGACACCATGTCGTGGCCCTTGTGCTCCTTGACGGTGCACAGCACGCAGATGCACATCTGGTCCGTCTTGCAGAAGAGCTCCAGGCCCTTCTGGTGCTGGGGGCAGATCTGCCGGTCCAGGTGGCCTATCTCGTCCACCAGCTTGTGCCTCTTGAAGGTGGCCGACTCGTAGTGGGGCTTCAGGTGCTTGTCGCAGTACGACGCCAGGCACATGAGGCACGACTTGATGGCCTTGTGCTTCTTGCCCACGCAGATGTCGCAGCCCACGTCCTGGGCTCCCGCGTAGCCGCCGCCGCCGCCACCGCCGCCGCCGCCTCCTCCATTATAGTCGGGGGACGGCGGCGGGGGAGGGTAGGCCTCGGAGGCGGCGCGGGGGGGCAAGGAGGAGTAGCGCGAGCTGCCGACGCGGCGCGGCGTGGGCCTCTTGTTGTAGGAGACCCGGCACTGGGGGCAGAGGAAGGAGCCGGACGGGTCCGTGTGGTCCCAGTAGGTCTTCAGGCAGATGGAGCAGAAGACGTGTCCGCATGGGATGGACACGGGGTCCCGGAGGGACTCCTTACACAGGTGGCAGCCATCTTGGTCCATCGTGGGCCTCGCGAGGTACAGGGGGTTAGCGGTGGTCCGTGGGATGGTGTTTTTCAATGCAGTCGGAGAGCTTCCGTTGGAGGTGTGTGCCCTTGAGTGGGTCGGGGCAAAGTGACAATGTAATCAAACAGGTAGTACAGGCGCTCGTTATATAGAGTAAATAGAGGCGGAGGCTAAACGGGTTAAGCCGAAACCAGTTAAACAGTGGGTGGGGCAAGGTGAGGAGAGAATAAACACTGCAATCAGATCAGGCTACTGAATGCGGAAAGCAGGGGGAATGAAGTGAATGACAGCACGGGAGAAATGGCAGCGTCAGAACTTCAGCCAAAGGGAGGACTTGAACTTCACAGTTGTGTGACTGAACACTTGAGCCGAGTGTTATAAATTGGATACATGTTGCAGGATTTAGGATTCCAAGCATATGCCACAGTGCATAGATACACCTGGTCTAAATATATAGAGCAGTATTGACAATTTATATTTACATTTGGGAATATAGTCATATGAAGATCAGATTTGTTTTATTTTATTATATAAATATTTCCCTACGATTTTCATTTATGCGACAGCTCTACGGGGGGGGTGTGCATTGTACATTGATCAAATAGCTCAAGTTACCGGTCAATTTAATTTAATCCTTTAAAATGCACACCATTGTCTCATCACAAAAGCAGTGTTTATAACATGACCAACCTTTTTACCTGCCTCAGAAAGCTGTTGGCCTGGCTTCAACAAACTTTCCTCTTGAATAAGTGAGACTCAAAACAAGTTTCACCTCTCCTTGGGATTGTGAGCCGTTAATCATCAACCCGGTTTTATACTCCACTATTACCTTTGACTTCTAATTAACTCAAAACCTACATCCTTTCTTCAGTTACAAACATTGAAGTCAAAACCAAGCAATTAAGAGTACTGTGGCCATTTGCAAGTAAAGTTTTCCTTGCATATTGTATCCCCCTAC
>JAOPUD010000145.1:4330154-4343012 GCA_027122715.1 Trisopterus minutus | reverse complement strand
TGTGTGTGTGTGTGTGTGTGTGTGTGTGTGTGTGTGTGTGTGTGTGTGTGTGTGTGTGTGTGTGTGTGTCTGTCTGTTTTGCTTGTTTCTGCTCTGGCACAGAGCTCCGCCCAGAGAGCCATGGTGGAGAGCCAGAAGATGTTCGAAGAAATGATTCGCTCCATCGAGCGGATGAGGACCGAGGTGACCAAGTTGATCGGCATCAACGAGAAGGCCGCCTTCAACCAGTCCGAGGCCCTGGTGGAGCGCCTGGAGCAGGAGATCGACGAGCTCAAGAAGAAGGAGGCGGGACTGAAGCAGCTTTACAGCACCGAGGACCACATACATTTCCTGCAGGTGCCCACAACGTCTTGGCTAATGACGATAAACCGTAGTAGAGCACCGTTTGCAGGTTCATTAGAGACCATGTGTAAGAAGAAGTGGGTGGAGCCCAATGTGGGGAACAAGAGAGAGTATACATTTTAAGTTATGCTCACCCCCAAATGTGTGACTAAGTAAGTCATAAGTATGATAATGAGATAATGTCAAACCAGAGGACCATAACATCACTGAGCTGTCGATGAGTAAGAGCATGAAGTATTTGTGTGATGAGTGTGTGTGTGGGAGGCCTAACGTTACCGCACATGATTCACCTTTTTACCAATGTGTCATCACTAAAGACTGCTGTGGTGATTACACCTGTTTCGGCGTCATAGTTCCGCCAATCTGTTAAGCAGAACGTCGCAACAAACCCTTCACATTACAACCGTGTCGCGTTAATATTTCACATCAGTATCGCTTGTTAACCTGCGGTCATTAATCATGTTTGAAAAGTCACAAGCGCGTCACTCACAGAGGTTTCGATCACGCTGCTTTACTAACCAAGTGTTTGATTTGATCAATCGGTGCAGAATTTCAACTACCTCTGCACGCCGACGGACGACGGCTTCATCCCCCGGGTGACGGTGAACCCAGACTTCTCCTTCGCCACCGCCAGGAAGGCCGTGTCTGAGATCAAAGAGCGGCTGGAGGAGTACGGCCGAGAGGAGCTCCTCAAGATCTCCAAGTCAGGTGGGGAGGAGTCGTTGTTTATGTTTGGCTATCAAAACACATCGCGGTGTGTCGAGTGGGCTGATGACACTGACGCGTGTTCTGTGTCTCCTTTGCAGTGAACGAGGTCCCAGTCTACACACAGGTGCAGACCTACACAACGGAGACCTTACAAACAAACCGCAGTGAGAGGACATTGGACAGAAGAAGCAGAGGTGAACGCGCAGTATAATAAATATTTGTTCAAGATTGTATTGATAAATTAAGCAAAATTTTATTTGGTTTTTATTTTTCATTGAAAAAAACAACTAACGTTTAAAGGGTTGAAAAAAATTGATTGTGTATATCTTTTCGAACTTTACATATGTACTGAATGTATTATTCTTCCATCTCCAGTCAAAGAAATAATGACAGTGGACAGTGCTCCCCCACCAGAGCCCAAAAGCAGGGCAGACTTTCTCAAATGTGAGTAGGCCTATCTGACCCATTTATCAAGATCATCACCGCCCTGTCAAATAATGACCTACACACACACAGTGGGAGAGTATTAAATAACATGGATGTTTTTTTCTCCCGTTAGACTTCTGCCAGCTGAAGTTAGACCCCAACACGGCCTACAGGGAGCTGCACCTCTCCGACAGCAACAAGAAGGTGATCCGCACACGGGACCTGCAGCCATACAGCGACACATCGGAGCGCTTCGACAGCTTCGCCCAGGTGCTGTGCCGAGAGGCCCTGTCCGGGGGCCGCTTCTACTGGGAGATCGAGTGGAGCGGGGAGTTCTCCATCGGCGTGGCCTACAAGGGCATCAGCCGCAAGGGCAAGGGGTCGCTTTGCCTGCTGGGCTATAACGACAAGTCCTGGAGCCTGCTCTGCTCCGACACGGGTTACTCCGCCTGGCACAACCGGGTGGACAAGAACGTGTCCGGCCCTCATTCGCCCCGGATAGGGGTGTACCTGGACCACACCGCGGGGGTCCTGGCCTTCTACAGCATTAGCGGCAGCATGACCCTGCTGCATAGGTTCGAGACCCGCTTCGGCGAGCCTCTCTACCCGGGCTTCGGGGTCGGCACCTCGGTCAAGATCTGTCAGCTGAAGTGACCTCACGTCCACTGAACTCTCGTTACGCGGCTTGTGTTTTAGTTAGAATTAAATGTACCCAGCAAATGCCTTTTTTTCTACTTTTGCAGCCAATTTAAACTGTACTTCCGTTTAGAGTTACGATGGAATTGCAAATTTTCACATCGCTGATTCGCTGAAATATAGGCCTATAAGAGCATGCTTTTGTATATATTCTTACACCCAAGCAAATTTTATTTTTGCATCTTGATGCAATTTGTATTACTGCAACACGTTCAAAATATATTCACAACTGTACTGGGCAAGTTTATGAAGTGTTAGTCTATCTTTTTTTTGCCTCCACCTTTTATTTAAAGTCTTGTAATGGTATAGATACAAGGATAACCACTCATTTACATGACAGGTTATTCATTTATAATGTTCAATTTGTCAATAAAGTGCTATATAATTGTATTTTTATTTATTTGAACTTAATTTGAACAAGAACAACGAAAGAAAACGAATGTGGCTGTGCAACGGTCAGAGCGATGTGAAATTAAACCGAATAATGTAAAAAGGAACAGCATGACGCCCGTGGAATTAGACTAACAAATGTTCACTTCAAACATAAGTGCAGTAACTTAAGTCCTCCACATGGGTTTTCCTTGTTAAGTTTCTTGGAACATACTGGCCTCTGGTGTTGGACTGATGTTTTACCAATTTTATGTGTCTACAAATAATGCAAATAATTCACTATATGAGGAAAGCAGTGGAACTGGGTAATTTAAATGTAGTCGAAACCCCTTTGCACATGCATTCTATTGATTTTATATTCTAAATACGTTAGCTCACCTGACGATGTCAGTGTTATTTGTATCGACATAGCACAAAAATTCACAGGCTCGGCACATTAAAGTATGTAGGAAAGGTAGTGCACTTTCTAATGTAGGCCGTCGCCTATCCAATCGTTCACCGCTATGCCTACAAAATATATAATTCAAGAAACTGCTCCAAGATGAGTTTCATATTTATCACCAAGATTAAAAAAGGTTTAAGGATTATGTTTTATATAAATGAACACCATCTTGATTTGCTTAATATAAATACATGTTTTCTTCAAGTTAGCAACATGACGGATGTATCCTAATTCCTACTAACTAATCATATTAATATGAGCAACGCTGGCACAGATGACTAATCTTATAACAGAGTCAACTTTAAACTAGAGTACACACACCCTTTCAAATGATGTATAGCGGCATTCCAGGACACACCTATTTATTAGTTTAGATATTGTAGAGCCTGCAGATTATGACAATACTCGAGAATGATGTTGACAAAAGAACAAGTTAACCATGGTTACAAGGAATGCAAAATGGTCAGGTGCTGAAACTATGCTCATTACTATTGCTGTTTAATAAAAACAAGATAGGCTAGTAGTGCACGCGGCCATCTAGTGTTCAGGAATGTGACACAATGCCGGCAGACTTCGTTAGTATTGTGACTGATTGCAGATAAGAGCATTTACTACATATAAAACAAAAGCGTGAATGAAGAAACATGAAGGAGTATGTTGAGGCTAGGCATCAGGGCTTAGGCTAAGCAGGGCTTAGGCATCTTTCAAAAAAAAAAAAAATTAAGCAGGTAGGTTGACAAGATTGGAGATCAACCTGGTTCAATTCGGTTGTGAGTCGAACAGACTACCCTGTCCTGAGGAGAATGGGATGAAATGCAGATATTCCCTCCTTTGAGGTTTGGCCACAACATACCACAAGAACCACAAGATACCATTTAAACAATAAACATTTATTGGATCCCTGGACTTTTGAAGGAATTAAGCATACAATGCTCATGGAGAAAGAAAATCTCAAAACGGTTTCAGAAGCGTCCAAAACTTTTAAACAGCGTAGCCGATCAGACCGCCCTTGCCGATGCACTCTCCGATGTAGAACCACATCAGCACCTCGGTGCAAACCAGTCCGTTCCTCATAGCATCCTGGAGGAAAAACGCAATGAGACAGTTAGGGATGCAGCCTGCAATGTGCAGCCCTCCCATGGGTAAATTCTTCTTCTTAGATTCTAGTCAATTTCTTTAAACTGATCTTTATATGTAAACGATAAATAAAAGCTCATCATGCCAGACTAATTGACACAGCAACAGCATGTTTCAGAATGCCTTCTAATAAAGCATTAATACTAAATTTTCCATTATTATAAACTTATTTGGTCAGAGTATTCTATTTGTTTCAGATTTATATAAAACAACCCAATAAAGCTATGCAACCACTACCTCATCTGTTCTTCTAACTGAACCATCCAATCATCTGTACAGCTTGTACAACACCCTCAGATATTACAATCATGGAAACTGATGAACCTGTATTGGCTTTATACGTTAACCATGCGGTACACGTTCATAAACACATGCCATCTGAAACATTCTAAAGCACAAGCAAAGGTAAGAAGTCTCTATTATTTTGACAGTGCTTCTCATTTCGAGACACAATATCAAATAAAGTCTGAACTAGCACAGCTGTTTGTTGGACTTCATGACCACTCCATATGTATGTATGTATGTATGATCATACTGTGTGACATATTCTGATTCCATAGCGGAGCACTAGGGCGAAACTCAAAGGGTATATTAAACTGTTTTCCAATGTCGCAACAGATGTCTAAAATACAAAGTACTCACATGTGTGACCTTCTGAGAAACACAAGTATCAATGCAGTTTTAGGACACATGCGTGAGTACTTGGGTCATTCACAAGCAGTGAAAAAAATAGAAAAGAGAAATATGACTTTGGAAAGTACTTAAAGACAAGGTGACCCATAGGTCATGTAGTGTGTTCATACTTCATATCCATGTTTCATATGGATATCTCCAAGTCAGAATGCAGGAGCACTTCACACAGACTAAACTAAAAGATTGTTTCAAACTTTCAGTTCCATTGAAAAGATCTAGTATCAGTGGCTTGGTCTGCTACTACTCTACTACTACTACTACTGACATAGCAGCACATCAAAACCATGTCGCAAACAAAACATGCATTTTCTTAAATTAAACACTAATGATATAAAAACAAGTCAAGTTACAAGTTAAATGTGAATCTATTTGATACCGAAGGACAGGCCTTAAAACCAGAGCCACGACGTGGCTGAATCACCCAGGTCTTATCGCACCTTAACGGTGGTCTGTCCGAGGCGTCCAGACTGGAAGGACTTCAGGAGGTTCGTTGCTCCTTCGATGGCCTTGGGGATCTCGGCAGGTGAAGGGGGGACGAGCTCGACCCGGGCGTAGTGCCAGAAGGTGGCCAGCTTGGGCTTGGAGAAGGTCACGGCGGCTGCGACACAGAGACACGGCGCTGTCAGTCAATGAGCTCCGGCAAAAGTCTGCATGTTTTAGGCTGCTAGCTAATGCTAGCCAATATGCAGTACGTTAGGTTTCGACTCATCGTGCATCAACGATATGTAACGCGGTGTCATTGACTCCACTTAAGACTTCGTATTGCCTCCCATGGTTACTTACAACTTGTGAAAAATACAGTTTACACGAGCGAAATGTCACGTTGAATAGGTCACGATGCAGTTTGCTGACATTAGCATAGCGAAATTATCTCCATGTTAGTGGTCAAGACATTTTACATAGATCAGCCACAATGCTCGTTATTTCTGAACAGCAAACATGCAAAACTTACAGCCGATCAATGACGGCACTTTGGCCACGATTTTCTGCACTGCCTGTGCCATGTTGCGTTATTGTTGTATGTTCACAGCTCCCCCGTTAGCTGCTAGCTGCGACTGAATGTCACCTCCAGTAGGACCGCCTTGTAGTAGCTGGCCACACAGCTGCCTGACTTAAAATAGGACGCGCGCCCTCTACCGACAATCTGTATGCACAGCATGCATGCAACTTTTGAAAAAGAGGATACATTTTACATTAAATCTTTATTTATTCAGGGTAGGCCATTGAGAGCAGGCTCTCTTTTTCAACGTCACCCTGATAACAACATACAAATAAAAACAAAAATACAAATGTACTATAAACAGTAGGTTAAACAACCACAACATTTCAATACACATAAATAATACAATACAATGCGACAATCAAGAAAGCTAAAACACGAGCAATCCTTATTTAATGCAACTTCAATAATTCCCTTGAACCTCTCAAAAACACATACCAAATCATTCTCTCTCGTGTGTGAGTGTTTATTCATGTGTGTTTTTGATAATTAGTGGACTAGACTTAAATTTGAGTTGGTTAACATAAATCAAGACAGAATGTGAGTGGGGGAATACCAATGGAAGAAGATATGCACAATTGGTTTTATATGGTTTTATATTCAGTTAATACATCGTTCTGTATCTTTATAGTTGTACATCCAGTAAATAGCCTAACCTTAAATTTGAATGGAATATGTGTATGT
The DNA here is from genome assembly GCA_027122715.1 of Trisopterus minutus. Classification (NCBI taxonomy): domain Eukaryota; kingdom Metazoa; phylum Chordata; class Actinopteri; order Gadiformes; family Gadidae; genus Trisopterus; species Trisopterus minutus. The sequence goes on along the minus strand of JAOPUD010000145.1, from coordinate 4,336,494 downwards.
TTGATTGTTGATGTAGATTCAATTCTGCTATAAACATTGCCACAACACAGCTAATTTGAATACAACTTTATTTGTACATTTGAGATAATTCATAGTTTGTGATATTTCTCTGATCATTGATTCATTATAATATATATGGCACCGCACAGGAATGATTCCTCAAGTAGTTTCAGGGGTAGGCCTACACGTTGATTGATGCCTGTACAATCTTTCTCAAAGAAATGAATCTTCAGCTTCTTCCTGTGAAGAAAAAATGACAACAACAATAAGTCGCCACCATATAGATGTTCAACGATGCGCAGAATATCATGTTATCTTACCTCAGAGTCATGAGACTCCCTCGCAGAGTCTGTCTGATCCCGGTCGTTGCTATGGTGACTTGGATTCTGGACCACCAGGGAGAGATGCTTCCCTCCGGCCTTGACCAACATGACCACGTCTTCAAGGTATTTCCTCTGGACATTGTGTCCGTTGACTTCAATGACCACCTCACCTGCAGCCAGTCCCGCTCTGTGGCCGGGGCCCCCAGGGGTCACCTATACGCATGCACGCACACGCACACGCACAAGCACACACACACACACACACACACACACACACACACACACACACACACACACACACACACAATCAACATATCATTAAACACTGAACGGTGTACCCAGTATTACCTAGTTCAGTAGTCCCCAAAAAATGGCCGGTTACGGCCACCCCAACATTCTGGGTGGCCCCCGAAGCAATGTATGTTATTCATTGTATTCGGCCCTCTGGTTTATTTAGTTTCGCTTTCACTTGCCCTAAGGTGTATTTCATTTGAAATTCCCAATTTCTTCCTCTGCTGGCTACCGTATGTAGACAGCCCTTTAATCACCATGGCAAACATTCGTGCCCACAGGCTCCCTCCACTGCACCACTACAGTCCCATGTTAGCATCGGAACATTCACCCCCACTCCAGTCCCAGGTTACCATGGGAAAATACGCAAATAGGAAATGTTAAAGACAATATGTGTTATTTTTAGTACCTGGCTGACAACGATCCCAGAGGTGTCCTGGACAGAGTCAAAGTCAAGGCCGAATCCCAGAGGTCCTTTCTCAATGACACAGTGTCTTTGAGCAGGCAGGCCATCCACCACCTCCTCTGAGGTAGCAAGCAGGCTAGCTATAACCTGCTCTGGGGTCTCCTCTGCTACTGAATGCAAAGAATTGTCCCTTTCCCGCTGTTTCCCACAAGCTTCATCTCCGCAGAAAAGAACCGGTGACAAACCGAGCTGGGACATGGAATAAAACAAAACAAAACAGAATGTAGGTGTTAAGAAGGTCAGGGTTTGTGTTAAAACAACAACAACAACAACTGCAGACTGACTATATACGGCTATGTGGTCACATACAGGATTTCCAGAACGTTTCAATGCCAGGGACCCTAGAAGAGGAATGTACAAAAACCATGCAAGCCCCCCCCCCCCTCCAACCCCCCATCAACAAAACACCAACATTAAAGACAGATATGTGCTTAATAGATTGCATGATTGGTTACTTTTTTTTTTTACTTTGTTTCGTATGCATTATGAAAGGAAATAATTTCCCATTTGAATATCGTTCTATGTTGTTGTATTTAATCTGCGGCTGCCTCTCCTGGAAGATCAGAGGCGACGGAGCACCCTACCTTGCTGTAGAAGTCCAGGCCCTGGGCGGAGATGGTGGTGAGCGTGACCTGCGTACTGCTCTGCTTGACACGCTCCGCCACGTCCTTGTGTGCCAGGGACTGCACCGACTCCCCGTCCACCTCCAGAAGCAGCTCCCCCTGCTGCAGCCCAGCCCGCTGCGCTGGGCCGCCGGCGTGCACCTCGTGCACCACATGGACTGTGTTGTGAGGAGAGTACGAGAGCTGAGAATGCACATCGCTCACATCACAGCCAGTGGCTGGTAGTAGTAGATCAATAATGAGTGACAACAGGAAGACCCGAAGGCCAGAAATAGCGCATGCAAGCAGAATACAGGATTAACAAAAATAATAGTAATTATATGTAATTCAATCAAATACTTAAAAACTGAAGAGTGCTAATTTCTCATTATCAAGAACAATTCAATAATTTAACTGTGTGTGTGTGTGTGTGTGTTTATCAGCATGCTTGTGTGTGTGTGTGTGTGTGTGTGTGTGTTTGTGTGACTGTGCCCGTGTTTGTGTGTGTGTGTGTGTGAATATGTGTGCACCTTCATAAATGTTTGTGCGTTTGTGCATGTGTGTTTTTTGTGTTCGTATTTTGTCTAATTGGTCCCACCTGTTCGTCCTGAAGAGGTTTTCCCCTCCTTCAGAAGGAAGCCGTATCCCAGGGGCCCCGGGGCCAGGGCTAGGCTCCTGGCTCGGTGGGGCAGGTTACAAGGGACCGCCATGGCGGGGAGGATGGGCCACTTCTGCTCGACGCACTTCCTCTCCGTCTCGCTGTCCACCACCAGGATGGTGATGGAATCGCCACATTTCTTCACCTGCGTGTTTCCCAACACGTGCACGATGATCCGCTTAGTATTTGGCTCAAAGGTCTCGTGACATGCCACCATGTTGTGGTGTGGTGTGTGGTGTGGTGTGCGTCACGCATTTAGGTGGACACGCCCACCTGTGATGTGATAAGGGGCAGATTTCCAAAACGGCTTGTAGCGGCTAATCACGCGGTGGCATGTCATGGGGACCTTTAATATGAACGAAAAAAAACTGTTATCTATTTTTATCTTTGCCCAGGCGAGTGTCTCACCATCCTGGTGAGGGCAGAGTGGGTGAGGTCGGACACCGCCGCGCCGTTCATCCAAATAAGCCGGTCTCCCCGGCACACCCCTGCCCTCTCAGCGGCCCCCCCATGCACCAGGCCCACCGAGAACCGGCCCTTCTCTCCTACGGGGGGGGGAAGGTAGATAGACATAGAAAGACATGCATAGAGTATAGTCTTCAATGTAGCTTTCTCCAGCTCCATAGAATTCAACTAGAAGACGCTTGTTACTCAAAGCAATTTACAGGGAAGTTTCTTATCTGATCATTATGTGATATCTTATAAGATCATGAAGGAGTTCAGGGGTAAGAGGGAACTGAGGTGTATGACTGGTGAGAGATAGTGGTTTGAACCCTGAACCCTTTGACTTGGAGCCACAACTCCCCCACCCTACCATTACTTGAATCCAAAGTACATGGGCATGTAAGCGTGCTTGAATACATGAGAGTTCTGATAGTCCTGAACCACTCTACCTTCCACAGGGTTGAAGCTGACTCCCAGGCCGGAGTGAGCGTGGTTCCTGGTCACATGACAGAGCCGAGGTGATTTGCAGCCCTTCATCTCATGGGACTTTGCCAACGCCAGGAGGTCGCCCCCCTGGTCCCGGGCCCGCTCGTACCCCTCCTGGTCCAGCACTAACACGCACAGCTGGTTCCCGCTGATCCTGATCCTCCGGATCACCTTGGGGATACGATCAATTAAGAGAAGATCAGAACAAGGATCTGTTTGATTGATCCCAGACAGGAAATATGGATGTCACAGGACAGTTGGCCTCATACTTATTACAACAACATCATTTGGCTTTATTAGAACATGTAAAAAATGTATATATGCAGTACATGAAATAAATATGAATCAAAAAATATCTAAATGTATAACATTTTCAGGGAAAATCAAGATAAAATTAAATTTCAAAATGATATTTTAACGTTTGATTTAAATTTTCCTTTTCCGTATTGTTATTACACCGCACAGACCAAAAAAAACAGCGTGGACATTCATCATGCACACATCAGAATAATCCAAATCTGCCCGTGGACGTCCACCCCTCAACGTCAGAGGGGGGGGGTCCCGCGGCGCCAGTGACGAGCGAGGCCCTCTCACGCACCTCGGCCTGAGGCACCTCGTCCACGAAGTAGCCGTTGACCTCCAGGACGCGGTCCCCGTCTCGCAGGCCGCTGCCCTCCGCCGGCCCCCGCGAGGCCAGCTTCCGGACCAGGTGACCCCGGGAGCCCCTCTCCACCGTCAGGGTGAACCCGTAGCTCTCGCCCTCGTCACGCCGGAGAACGCAGAGCCGCAGCGTGGGCTTGGAAACACATTCTGGAAGAGGAAAGGGGGGGGGGGGGGGATTAGGGGGGCTTCGTGTTTTTTGATGACCTCACTTTTGGTTTGCTCCAGCTTGCACATTTTACGCACAGCGACTATAAATTAGGTTTAACTGTCTTCTGAGATTTTCCCCACGGCGGGAGCAACCTGCACGATGTGACTTGCAGTTACATCATGCAGGTTGAGGCTTTATGTGGATGATCAAAAGGCATGCCCCTTTGTTTTGTGTACTTTTGGTGTACTGGTGACATTTACAGTTACATTTACATTTAGGGCATTTAGCAGCCGCTTTTATCCAAAGCGACTTACAAGTACATTTGTCATAAGAAGTGAAACAATATATCGCTGTCGGTACAGTAAAGATGTTCATAGAACCAAGTGCAAGTACTGACAATCGCCAGGCTACCCCATTCATCGTACAGCAGTGATAGCTAGCTACTGCAGATGGTACACAATTAAGTACATGTTACACAAGATGCACATGCTACACAATTAAGTACAATGAATGAATACATTAAGTGCGTTCATTAAGTACGTACAACAGACAATAGTGGGTGGGGGAGATAATTGGTGGCAGGCGGGGGGGTGATAGTTTGTAAGCCTACCTGATGCATCTGTGTCGTCCATCACTGGGTTATTGATTCCTTCTCGGGGATTAAATGTGAATTTTCTGTGTTGAAGTAAATTTTTAGTTAAAAGTCGAAAACCCAAGCAGTCTTACATAGCAATAAATATTTTGTGTTTCTTTGGAAAGACATTTTGAGACAAAACAAATTCAACCACATCAGAAATATTTGCAGAATATTCTCTAGGACCTATATGTTGTTATCTGATGTTTTATTAGAGGCAGTAACTCTACTGTCATATTCCTAGGAAAGGTGTATCAAACAATCTTTTCTCGTTCACTTGGTCTTATCTCAGGCCAAGAGTCTGTTTTATTAGCATGTTCCAAAAGTACAACAGTAGAGAACAGAACTGTAGTTCAATGTGGTTATAACACATGAGACAATGCTGTTGTGAATGAAATGCGATCTCTAAATTGTGAGAATGGCTTTTAGGGCAAATACTTATTTTTATATATTTTCACATTCTAATTACAAGACATACTTTTGAGTACTGAGGTGACAAATCATAACAATCTTATATTTGTGTCTCGAGTTTGAGAGGGACTTATAACAAGATCAACTTACTCCGTTAACCCTTTGAGTTCCACCAAATCTTAAAAAAAAACAAAACAGCGCATACATTAAACAGTAAAATAAACCGGACAAAAGCCATTTTGCCTAGCGATCCATAGTACACTTATTGAATGAAACCCATGACCTACCTCACATGTTCCAAGTGTGTGCAGTCGCACTCGCCAACAAACCTGTATTACGTCACCCTGTCTATCACACCTGTTAGGTATTCAATTTACCGGTCAAATTAACCGCTTTGAGGAAATACGTGGGGTTCGTCCACAAGATACTCTCAACGTATGTGAGGCTTGTGACGGAGCCGTAGATTACAGAGCTGCTGACTATGGTAATTATTGCTATAGCCTCATAAAGCAGAATTGAACCTGAACAACTGGTGACTATGTCTTGCTGCTGGGTTCCATGCAGTGGAGAAAGTAAAGAGTGAAAATTGTTCTTCAATACTTTTCATTCAGCTCCATGCAAAACATTGCTTGTTATTAAAGTGGAAAAAATATTTAACAGCATCAGGAAGATTTAAAAAAAAAAAAGATTCTGGCAGTTATCATGGAAGTCATGAAAAAATATATTTTTGTTAAACTTGTATTAATGTCCCTATCAACCAAATTAGTGCCTCAGAGTTTTTGTTCATTAGAACTCATTCTGATGATTTTTTTGTTTTATTCAGCTTCATCATCATATGTGTCATCATTAATTAACTCTGTCATAGACACTTGCTGCTACTTCAGAAGACCATTCAACATATGTGCTGTTGTTAGTATTCCAAAAAGGATTGGATACTAAACCATTGAAACACGGCAGACCTCAGTTACGCCATCAGATCTAATGGCCTAGGTTTGCATTAAAGTGGCCAGCGACCACAGCTGGTTATGTATCAGTCTGTTTGATGCTGCTAATGGCTTATTGTTTGCTTTTAGTCCTCCATAAACCCTGTTTCCTGTGCATTGTGCGGACACACACATACATGCACAGACACACACGCACACACACACACACACACACACACACACACACACACACACACACACACAGAGACACACACACACACACACACACAC
>JAOPUD010000145.1:4206505-4223210 GCA_027122715.1 Trisopterus minutus | reverse complement strand
GCCGCCCTCCCCCCCTCACCCCTCCAAAATGACAACCAGGTGCCCTCCGACTTGGAGGTCATGACCTCTCTACTGCAAGAGGAGCTGGCACAGCTGGAGGACTACTTCCTTTCGGAGCCCCTGCCAGAGAAGGGGCCAAAGTTCGGAAAATGCGACAAAGCCAGCCCGCCTGTCGCTCCTCCGCCATGCTGCCACCCGTCACCCTATGCGACAGGCGCCCCTTCAAACCAATTGGACTCCGGCTCTCTTCCTGTTACCCTGGCAACCGGAGAAGTGGACCTGCTGAGCATCTGTGGTGGTCCCATCATTAGCCACTCCAAAATTCCCAGACACGCCCCGTACAGTTGTAGCCGTCCGAGCGGGTGTGGTCGCAAAAGAGTTCCGGACGGGGCGCGGTTAGCCGAGGAGTACGACCATAGCTTATGGAGCTCCAAAGGCAACAACTCAGGTAGTTCATCGGTGACCTTCAATGGAAACTATGGCTTTGTGGAAGAAGAGCAGGTGGCGGAGAGGGCCTACTGCCTGGGCAACGCTGTGGAGTTGAGGTTCCCCGTCCCCCCCAGAGAAGAGAAGAGCTACTGTTTAGTTCAGGAGATCCAGAGCAGTGGGAAGGTCGCAGACGATAATGCTGCTGCTGCTGCTGCCTCTGCAGGGTTTCCCTGTGACGCCCCCCTCCATGGGTCCCACAAGAAGGAAGATCCGCTGTCGTCGTACGGCGGCAGACTCGAGATCGGCGCCGTTCAGGCCGAGGCGCTGGGCAACGGCAACAAGAGCGCCGGGGAGGCCCCCAAGGCCGGCCTCTCCTGGAAGACGGCGGGCGTCGGGGGCGGCTGCTACCTGCCTCCGACGCTGCCGTCCGAAGACTACCAGAGCTTCCTCACCAACATCAGCGAGCAAGTCAAATCGGAGGGCCTCCAGGCGGGCCAGCACGAGCTGCGCTGTGGCTTCGCGGAGGACCAGGCCCCAGACTACCTGCTCATGACCCGGGAGAGCCTGGGCTCGGAGTCGCCCGACCACAGACACGACTGCAGCCTGACCGACGACCACTGTGCCGTGAAGTACGAGCTGGACCTCCACCTCCCTTTCGAAGGCGGAGAACGCAAACAGAAGAAGAGGGACCAGAACAAAACTGCCGCTCACAGGTGATGTATACCTTGATGTACCTGCCTCCTACACCACAAACCCCGCCCAAAAATAAAACCGAAATCCACAACTCACTCCCAAGTGTGAATTTCCACGTCGTCATCGTTTAACGTTGTTGGTTCCCCTCCCCCCCACTCCTCTTACACTGCAGGTATCGCCAGCGGAAGCGGGCGGAGCTGGACACTCTAGAGGAGCAGCTGCAGGGTCTGGAGGGCCGGAACCGCGAGCTCCGGGACAAGGCAGAGTCAGTGGAGCGGGAGATCCAGTATGTGAAGGACCTGCTGATCGAGGTGTACAAGGCCAGGAGCCAGAGGGTCAAGCAGGACACTGCCACTGCATGAGAAGAACGGTCCCAACCAAGGAGAAAATAAACAGGGAACCCTTTTGTGTCGTTTGTCCCAGATAACATTTTTGTCTTCCCTCCTGCTTAGGTGGAGTAACTGCATGTGTTTTTGTTTATATTTCTATTTATTTATTTATTTATTTGATATTTCAATTTGTAACTCAACAGTCTATTCTTTGTCCAATGCTTTCGCACAATGAATTACTCAAGTCTGCACTGTGACACTGAAATGTTAAATGACAATCATTTTTAAGAATGTCAAGTTGAATCGACCACAGATCCTGAGATAAAATAGAAGTAATTTGTCATTGACAGCCTTACAATCAAGTTGATGTCAGTAATTAAAGTAGTGAAATAATATTTAGATATTTTTATTTGATTTTTTTATGTCATTTGTTTTGTGCAGGCAATATGTTTTGCAAGTCGGTTTCGTTTGACTTTTGAAGCACAATGTTAAAGACAATCTTAATATTTTTCTGAAATTATTTCTACGGCCACTTGAAAAGCAACTAACATTGAATGGCAATAATTATAATAATGTTGTTTTGTTTCATTTTTTTTGATTTATGATAGTCCATAATTGAAGAATAAAATAACTACAAATCAGTGAGAAAAACATCTATGACTTTTCCTTATCTTTTTCTGTTAGAAATATGATTTGATTTAAATGTCGTGCATTGTAAAAAAAACTAAGTAATAAGTTCAAATCAAGCAGAGATTGTAAATGTGTTTTTCAGAATATGTTGAGGAACCAAAAGAAAACGCGACGATGCAAAGTGCTTTGGATGAGATATGTTGTGAAGTTGCCAGCCTGTCACTTTTTAGTTGCAAATTGCAATATAATCAGTTGTAAGCTCAGGTAAAGCAATTTGTTCCAAATTGCTTTCAATTTGCTAATTATTTGTGACAGAAGTTGGAGTTTAATGCATTCCAGTCGTGTTTGACACGATAAAGCTTTCCGGCATGTTTTTAAGTTGTCTCTCTAAAAAAAATGTTTTTCTTAATAACTGTTATGCACTCATTTATAATACATTTTTGTATAGGCTACCGAGGGATGGGATTTTCGTTTGCTTTGTAGAAATGTAAAAAAATTGAAATAGTAAATAGTTTTTTTTTCATTGCATTTTTTTGTTTTAATATTCGCAATTATTGTAGCCTTGGTGTGCGAGGATATTTGATGCTATAACTGTGAATGGGTTTTTTATAAGTTCGAATAATAATAATAATAAAGGCCTACTTTATATTTGTTTGAATAGCATATATCCTACTGTGAAAAACGTGAATTGGAAAGTTTACGATCTTGCGCCAAATACGTTTTTTTGTACGTATTTGGCCTCATCCCATAACCTATACAAGCCTAGCCTATACAGGCCCATAGCCTATACAGGCCCATAACCTATACAGGCCCATAGCCTGCTATGCAGGCCCACAGCCTGATCAATCAATCAATCAGACGTCATCCCGCCCTGTAATGTGGCGCTCGGTTCCACGGGGAGCCCCAGAGCCTTACGTTGGTCACTGTAAATTTGCCTCTTCAACTCTGTTTCATTTAAACTCCATCTCGCTTTGTTTGCTTGGCAGATTTTTTAATAAAGTGATTTGTGGCAACATTTCGTTGTTAAGAGCTTTTCTGCGGTGTTAAAAACTGTAATAAATCAAACGGATGTCAAATGAATTGATAAAATATAACATTATGAAGGACTACATAAATCTTTCGTTTTAGGTTGATTTGGCCTCTCTCGACGTTAGATTTTCCTTTATTGGCGAGCATCTGAATGATAATTTTCAGGGTAAAGTGTGGTGTTAAAGTCCGCCTCAGGGCAGGACGCCTCGTCTTACTCACAGGAGGCCAACACACGCTATTTTATTGCAATAAAATAATGGTGGCAGGCAAAAAGAAAAAAAAAAACATGTATATATAAATATCTGATTTATTGGCATTGCGACAATGCCTCATGACTCATATGGTTGTGAGGAAAAATGATTGTAAGACCAGTAAATGTTGGACAAGACAATGATGTTAAAAAACTAAATCCAGTACTTTTATGTATTCTAAAGACCTATAAATAATACAATAAAATGTGATCGAAGGAAAGAAGACAATTGGCTTTAAGGACTAGGAACTAAATAACCTTTTTATGTCCTTCGGATTCGGCCGAATGCTGGCGACCAACATGCGGCAGTTTAACAGCCCCAAAAAATGCCGCATAAACAAAACTGCATTTTATATTTTGACAGGAATGCGGAACGATTTTATTTATAGCCTGTTGTAGGATTAACCTTTCAGGTACACCCATCCACCAAGATTTTTTGTACTATTTCAGCATATTGCTATTTGACGTCTTAGTGGAAGATCTGTGGAAGAATTAGGGCATGAAGTGTGTGTGTGTGTGTGTGTGTGTGTGTGTGTGTGTTTGCATGTGTGTGTGTGTGTGTGTGCGTGTGTGGATAACTAGACGAAGTGAGAAATTGATGTAAGGATGCATGCTACTGATAAATCATTAGTTTATTTAATAATTATATAAGTAATAGTCTAACATTAAGGAACGTTATACATCCATCAATTATGACACAAAACTGTCTGACACAGGAGCCAGCCCCAAAGTTTGAATATCCTTTTTTTTATTTTATGGAGTTATCACACTAACATTATGGTTTCTGTTAGCCAAGTAACTCATTTGTGTATCTGACCGAAATACCAACTAGCTTACTGAAAAACTCACCGGATAACTGTTAACTGTTGACTGTTAATGTTACAATCTCAAAGTCAAATTCAGTGTTTTATCATCAAATGTGCTTCATAACACATTTAGTCAAACATCTTAGAAAAGGTGAACAATATACACATGAAAGAGTCACTTCATAGAGGTGTAACATGAAGCCTGTTAGCAGTTGTGTCCCTCTCGTTGTTCGATGTGTAATTGAAAGTAACTTGACCTGTTAAAAAACAACAGCATCAGCAGCAGCGAGAGTCGTTTCAGGCCTCGAATGACGCAAGCATGGCTGACTAGAACACACACACACACACACACACACACACACAAAAAAGATACACTGACACAAACTATCTGCTTTAAGGCTATGCTGGCGGCACCTGTCAAACTGGTAACCATAGAGCAATACATGTTAATCAAACTTATGCCTTGTGAGTGCGAGATCCTGTTGTGAATCAATGTCATAGAATTCTCATGTATCCAAAGTGGTTGAGGTTAGTGATATAGGAATAAATAAATGCAAATACATCATGATCAGTTACGGATAGGCCCAATGATGTGGCCACACAAAGGTTCTGTGTTCGAACATCTGGGTTCGAACCCTAACCTTTCATCTTAGACTGTCCTGCATGGCCTTTACAATGTCCACATACATGTGCCGTGCTACGGTTTTCGCCAGCTCCTCCCAACCGACCAATCAAGGCACGTTTTGGTTTGGTCTCGCATCTCATAAGGCCACGATACACGATACCAGGTTTTTAGCGTCGCCCTTTTCCAGAACCAGTCTTGTTTTATTTTCCAGTTGTAGAAGTAGCACCAACATTATTTTCTAACGTTTATTTCAGAGAAACAGAAGTCGCTGCCTGTGTCTCCCCAGCAGGGCAGCGGTCACTTGAGGTGGTGGATGAGCTGCCTGTAGTCACAGTGGGGCGGTGCAGTGTGTGACGCTTGCAGGACCCTCTCATATGCACCGAGAGACACCAGGACCTTCAACACAAACACAAACAGAGTTGTTGGTTTTTTTTTTTAAACACATTGCGTGGTTGAAATATCATTTTTGTGTTGGGCTTTGTGTTTTAATGAGATAGCTTCTACTGTACCCATGTTCCAGGTTGTAATATGTGTTGGCTGCGTATTATCTGGTTACTAATTACAGAAATGTAGTCATTCAGCAGTCGCCTGCACGTTGCTATGTCATTTGTGACATTTAAAAATGTTTTAACGCTGCAAAAACAATTCCCATTTTGAACAATAAAGTGCACTGAATCTTGAATGTTGCAAAAAATAAATATCGTGGCATGTGACGACAATAAGAAGTGAAGTCAAGAGCACAAATAAAACCCAAGAAACATCCTTAATAATAATAAGCCTTCAATTAAACAACAAGGTGGGAATCCTATGATTAATTCATCCTAGATCAAAGCGGCGTCACGCGGGCCGCCCAGCAATCACCCGCCGCTGCGCCTCCCGCTGGCTGTACGCGCTGAGCGTGGCGATGGCCGTGCGTCTCACGCCGCCGTGGGGGTCTGTGCACGCCGCCGCCAGAAGCAGCCGCAACGCGTCCACTTCCCCCGTCTCCGGCACTCCGGACGCGCTGCCGCGGTGACCTCCTCCCAGGTTCCCCAGCGCCGCGCAGCTGTGGCGCCGGGTCAGGGCGTCCGGGTCGGTCACCAGCGACAGCAGAAGCGGCGCCGTCCGCGTCGACTCCTCCGCCCAGCCGCTGCTCTCCTGCGGCCCCCCTCTGTGCCTCGGGGCCGGGGACGGAGCCTCCGCCGGAGCGCCCCCCGACTCTACGTCGACTCGGCTCCTCTTTCCTCCTCCTCCTCCTCCTTCTCCACCTCCTCCTTCTACATCCAGTCCCGCCTCCCAGATGAAGCCCAGCCAGTTCCCGACCGCCCGGCACGCCGTCCTCCGCACGGGAGCGCTGGGGTCCCGCAGACCGCCGGCCATCTCCCTGAACACGCCGGGCCCCAGGGCCGGCCGCCCCGCGGGGGAGAACGGGTTCAGGCTCCCCAGCAGGCTGCAGGCGGCAGCCCTCACCTGGTCGTGCGGGTGAGCGAGGGCCAGGTGCAGCACGGGGCCGTCCAGGCGGAGGCGGGGACCCCCGGGGGGGCGGGGTCCTCGCGCCACCTGGGCCAGCAGGACCAGCAGCTCCGCCGCCGCGTCCCAGAGCGCGTCGGCCTGCAGCAGAGCCCCCAGCAGGGAGCTGGCGGTCCTGGGTGCGGAGGAGGAGGAGGAGGAGGTGGGATCTCCCCCGGGGGTGTCCCCGCCGCCGGAGGGGCAGAAGAAGTAGGAGTCTGGGTCCCCGCCGGGCGGGGTCCCGGAGGCCGTGGTGAGGCGGGGAACGAAGCGGTCGGGGTCGCACAGAAGCAGACGACTCAGCAGAGAGAGAGGGAGCTCTAGCAGGGCCGGGGGACGAGTCTGGATCATCTAGTTCAAAACATACATACAGATTAGCACAGATCAAATAGCATCAAAGTGCTGTCCTTTGTTCATGGACCAGCGGCAGAGCCATGAATTATTGCATGGTGGGATGGGAGCACAGCGTGGGGACGGGGGGCTCACTAACCTGCAGCAGACCCGACACCACCCCACAGCGGTCGTACAGGTCCAGGACCTCGTCCCGGGTGCTCGGTGACAGGTCCAGGGAGAAGGGGAAGCACAGCAGCAGGCAGCTCAGGACCAACAGGTCGTCCAGGTCCTCTTCATCAGAACCCCTGGGCCTACAAGAACGTGAATGATGATTACTAATACTATGTACTACTGTACTGGTATGACCAATAAGTATTGAGCACTTTTATCCATTTACTTTTAACTGTTATTTGGAAGTCACTTTTTAAAGCTGCTGAAAGTGATTTAACTAAATGTTTGATAAACAAGCATGAGAAGGTAGGGTTCAGGTAGAGATTACACTACAGACATTGGTGTTTGAAACCGTAACCTTTCTGGTGGAAATCAACCTCCCTCTCAGCGCATCCTGCTCCCTAATAATGCCAACTGTCACACATAATAAATGCTGAGCACTCACATGTAATGGCGGAGCACAAGGCCTAACGTGCGTATGCATTCTGACTGGCTGTCGGAGAAGAGAAGAGGACACAGGCTGGGGTCTTTGCTGAAGACACACAGCATGGCGGACAGGAAGGAATGCAGTCCTGATGAAAGAAATTCACATGTCAACAAATTTAAATGTAAAATGGATGCAAATAAGTATCATAGAACAGTATAGCTTAAAGTGAGGGGAAGAAAAGTACCCTTTGCGCTGCAGAAGTGAGGCGCGGTCTGCGTTTCCAATGTGTTACCAATGGTTCCCCACAGAGCACACCAGATCTCTTGTCCTGGAGAGGTGGCAGGAGAGCCGTTCCCAGGCTGGGAGTGGAACAAGGGACAGGTGATGACATGGCCATTTGAACCACACATTGTATGTATCTGAAGCATAGCTTAGTAGTGCCAGTGTGTCGGCTTTGCTGTCTGACCTCAGAGACTGAGTGGAGCAGCAGAGACAGAAGACCGTCACACATCCCCCAGCCTGGAGGGAGGAAAACCGGTGGCTATAAGAGGCAGAAGGCAGAAGGGTTCTTAGTTCTTAGTTTTTTGTATTCTGATGAAACTCCCTTCCATTCCAGTGCTAGTGATTTGAATATTGGCCATGCTCCTTTTACAAAACTTGGCCAGGTTCAGGTATAGAATCATGAATGATTAAGTTTAGCTTATAACAATATAAATATATTCTAGAATATCTGCATTAATATTATATTAGTAATAACGTCTGACATGTAAAGGGAAGTTTTTTGTGTAGTAAAGGATCGATAATTGGCATTGTTAGTGACAATTACCACTTAAGATACATAAGAACAGTATGCCGCCCACCTTGGAGTCCAGTGAAGACTTTTTAAGCACGTTACTCAGAGTGCGGATGTCAACAGCCACAGATCCATGGTGGGCGAACATAGAGAGGACTGACGCAGCCAAGGCCTACAGGACAGACAGAGGGAACCACATTCAACCATCAAGGCTTCAATACTTCATCCATTGTTGGTATGTGAATAGGAGTACTTGCTCATGAGACATGTCATATTTGGTGTATCGTGTACAGCTTACTGCCGAAGAAGTGGAAGCTGTTTCACTGAGGATCTTGTGAACAGGCTTCATAAGCTCTTCCAGTCTACAGTAAAAGAGCAGATGCAATGTATTATATTCTATAGTTGTGTGGCTTATAAGTGGTTTACAAGTAGCATGATTTGATTTATGACCACTAGAGGGTAGGCAATCACTAGGGAATCTTGTTTCACTTTTCTAATTTTCTCATTTTTATAGGTTATAGAAATAACAGGATTATTTGAGTAAGGAGACAGCAAAGGAAAAAAACATATTTTCATTATGTAATACAAATAAATGATCTATTGTAAAATAAGAGTAGACCAAATAAGCTATAACCTGTTTTCAACTTCAGTCCATTCATCATGCCTGTCCCAGTACACTAGGAGGACTGCAAGGACTTGACTGAGGACATCGTCAATCCAGGGTTCCTTAACAAAAACAGATAGTGGTGAGTAGTCCACTGACATGCTAGCATGAATCTCATACAATATCCCACTGTGATGATATCCCTCCTCTGACCGTGAACGTTGTTCAGCATTTACCTTGATAACGCTGAGCTTATCCACCATCACGCTGGTCAAATCAAAGAGCAGATGGGGCAGACCCAGTTCACAGCCAATATGAAGGGAGCTCTCAGGGTCGGAGTGCAGAAGCAGCTTGGAGACGACTCTCAACGGATGGAGAATCTGCCATGCCTCTTCCAGAATCCCAGCCAAGAGCTAAACGAAAATCAATCAGTCACTCAATCAATGGAATACCGCTCCAACGGTGTCAAAAGTCTTTACTCGCCTGTCTACGGCCTTACCTGGGATTTGAAAGCCAGTAATTTGTTCTTGACTTGAGGAATAATGACGTGGTGGTTTGCCGGCGACGCCAGCTCCCCTGGTTCAGTTTCTAGGGCCAACCTCCGCCAATATTCTTCAGTCTGCTCCTCCTGACAAAGGAACAACAGATCAAGTATTGTAACAACAACAGGACGGTACGAACCCCATGTATGCAACCTATTATGCCTAAAGGTGGGCTAAGCTCTTTGATCAAGACACGTTTGATATTAAAAAGGAAACACGTTTAGTACGTCTTATAATCAGTGTGCTACCGGACGATGACTCAGGGCCACGTACCTGCCGAGGTGAAGGATTCTGTCCGTCCTCGCTGAGGTTCTTCTGCTCGAATCTCGGCCCAACCTCTATCGATGGAAACTCCTGGTCATAGTCCCTGCTGATCTGACCCCTGCGACAAAACACATAATTACTCCATAAGTACAACTTAGTACAATTTTTTTCTGTTTTAGTTATGCAGACATTGGTTTTCATCAAACCAATGTCTGGGATTTGATGAATCCCAGACATTGGTTTGATGAATCCTTTATCTTTTGAAAGGTACAGCCTAGCGACTACAATATCATAAAATAATGGGTTAAATTGTACGCATTTGCTGGTTTGATGAATACTTGATTTACCAATAGGGGGTTGAGGTTAGGCTGATGTATTTGGGTCGACAAATGTCAGTAAATTGACGATAGAATAATTAAAAACATCTAGAACGATAAAATGGGCAAACCTGCGTTTTGAAGTCGTGCCTGGTTGTTTCTTCAGGTTGAGGAACATTTTGGCTGCGTCCTTGACTTTCTCTAGCTCCTGGGGGGGAGCGGGGTCGGTGAGGTTGTTGGACCGGCTACGGCCTGCAGAAGTCTTCTTTGACCCTGGATTTTCTGCCGCTCTCTCCCCCTCCCCCTTATAAAGAGCAAACAAACAACTCTTAAAGGAGGATCCTATTGGAAATTACCTTTGGGGTTTTGATGGGTTTAAGGGTTAGGGTTCGGTTTTAGGGTCTGGGTTTGTTAAAGCGTTTGCGGTGGGTTAGGGTTTGATTTCAGGGTCAGGGTATGGCTTTAAAGTTAGGTATGGTTTAAAGGAGTTGGGTTTTGTTGCCGGGACAATAATCCCTGTATAGGGCCCACAATCCCATCTGAACTCCTTTTTCAGAATTTCAGATCACATGATTGAAAACCTCCCGTTGGTTTGAAACCTGCATCCTACCTCTCTTCTGTTCTGGTTGTTGTCTCTCTGGGACAAGACCTTGCGCAGCAACCTGTTCTTCCCAGAACCGGCCGACTTCTCCTTGAGTTGCTGGTGCTTGAGGGCCAGCACGTCAGGGCTGGGGGCCACGGTCAGGGGGCTGAAGACACTGTCCCCTGGCAGCACTGCAACAACACATCACACTCAAAGATGCGGATTGTAGACACGTGATGTAATTTAATTTAAAGGTTGGGCGTGTTTTTGAGAGCTTCACCTAGAACACCGTCGGCCACGAAAGGGTGGTGCAAAAGTTCCGGCCAAGATAGTCTCTTCTGGGGATCTTTGGTCAGCAAACCTTTGAGAAACCCCTGTGGAGTTTCAAAAACGACATGATTAGGGGGATCCATGATATCTCAGCCAACTAGCAGCCAATCTATAGTATTCATAATCATCAAAACATTTTTTGACATGGAGGGGAATTTCACAGAACAACCACAGTCTACAAAGCACAATAGCCATTTTTCAAAAGTATTTTCCATCAAAGTAACAAGGCACCACTTTGCTTTGCCTCAATGTTCTGTTAAGCATCTTCTGTATGGTGTTTCTAAGACAGAAAACCCGAAAAACATCAAACTTATCAACAAACATTATTGCTTTTTTTTTTTTAAGCAATTACTTTTGCTTCATTCATTCATTTGGGGGATACTGCAATGAGAACAAACATGATGAGAGGGTGGAGTAGTACCATGCAGTTGGGGCTCATGGTGTCCAAGGGCCATTTCACAGGGTCCCTCACAATGAGCTGCACCAGCTGGAAGATGGAGTTGGTGTAGAAGGGGGGCACCCCTGTGTGCAGCTCATAGAGGATGCAGCCCAGGGACCAGAGGTCGGCGGTGTGGTCGTACGGCTTCTCCTCCACCAGCTCTGGGGACATGTACAGCGGCGTTCCCTTGATGGAGGTCAGCACCAAGGTAGAGACACTCATGGACCGGGCAAAACTGAAAGGGGAAGTTGTAACAGATGAGTTGGATTTGTGCAGAGGAATTTGTGCAGACTTAATTTCGGATCCAGTAGGCCCACTATGGTAGAGCAAAGATTCAAGGGGGAAATGGGACAGGGTCTGCAGAAACTGAAAGGGGCAGATTAAGGGCTGGTTCCTGTTTAGTTACGGAGTTATTCTACCAAAGATAAACTGAATTGCATGATGAAGCTTTCAGATTAGGATTGTTTTGTATTTCCACAGTGTCTCCACAGTATTGACTTGAAACCATTACAGAAACTTTTTAACTGTGTACTACTGCTGGCCGAGTTTGTGTTAAAGCAAACATGATTGGTGGAAACAAATATAAGGTATAAGAAGTGAACAGCCCCGTTCACCCAGGATTGAGCTTGTCTGCTATCAGACTTGAAATAACATATCTGAAGTCTGATTTGTTGGCCTACCTCAGACTTAAGCCCACTGTGACCCACCACGTATGGGTTGCGTTTTTACCCAAAGTTTGAAAATAACATAATCTAGTGTAACATAATGATAGGGTTTGGAAATACAATCATCCAACCACGGGGACTGAAACACAAACACGTTTCTCCAACCAGCACCGTCTCATGTGTATAGTTCAGTATGGAAATTGACACCTGCCACTAAAGGGTAGAAAAATAACAATAGCAATAGCAATTCCCATCCCTGAGACTTGCTGTTGTGTGTGGTTATTCTGAGAAAAAGCAATAATGGACTTACCCAAAATCACATAGTTTCACCACCCCACATTTTCCCAAGAGAATGTTTTGTGGTTTCATGTCGCGATGGAGAATCCGATGGGAGTGTAAATAATACAGTGCTGAGACTAGCTGGCAGGCGATCTCTTGCACCTCAAATGAAGAAACAAACCAAATGAAGATCACTCACATTTTTATAGAAATGACTTATGGATGTGTGAGGCTAAAACATTCATTGACATACCTGCTTCTCCGGAAGCTGGCCATCATCCTCTAGAATCTGAAATAACTCCCCTTCTGCATACTCAGTTACAACCACAACCTATTGCACACAAATATGTTGTAATTATCATCATTCAAAAGTAATCCATAATCAAGTATAACACATAAGATAGGCTGTTATCAACTGGAACCATTTCCAAAGCAGCGATTTGTATTTAAAGATGCAATAATAATTGTACATGCCTCTTTGTCAGTCTCAAAGCTGTCAAACATTTGGACAATGTTGGGATGTTGGAGTCCCCTCATGATGTCGATCTCCCTCTTGAGACTACGCAGCTCCTTCTCAGACCGACCAACCTTCGGGATAAACTTCAAGGCCACCACCTACAGAGAACGAAGTCACACAAAACATAAATATACAGTCCAAAAGTGGAGCCTATCTTACTGGTCACACTATGCAATAATCGAAAGAAAATAAACAAGTGCATAATACGACGATCACTGTATTTTACCTGTCCGGTGAACCGTTTCCTGCCCTTGTAAACACGACCGAAGGAGCCCTCTCCGACCAGCTCCAAGACGTGGTATGAGTTCATCGTGTTATCGATCTATCCAAGCGGCTTGATCAGCTATCCAAGCGGCTTGACCAGCTATCCAAGCGGCTTGATCAGCTATCCAAGCGGCTTGACCAGCTATCCAAGCGGCTTGACCAGCTATCCAAGCGGCTTGACCAGCTATCCAAGCGGCTTGACGACTCTTCTACACGGCAACCTGTTGACATCAGTAAAACTGTGTTTGGTTAAAAGCCACCATGGTCTTCCGTAGTCGCGATTTTGCTCAATTAACAAGTGCCTGTAAAACGATTAGGCTTATTGTTTACATATAAACCATCATCACCATCACACACACACACTGCTCTCTGTAACGACTGCTCGGCAATAGTCGTCCGTTAACTACCCTCGGTAAGCAGGGACACATGCCTTCTTAGGATAACGACACCGGGTCCCAAAAAGGGCATTGTAAGAATGACTACGATAGTTTTTTCACTACTTTATGACATTTTCTGAAGAGTTATTATTTAATGAATAGGTCAATGTTTTTTTGCAAACGTTTTATCCACATTTTTGTTGAGGCTTTGCTACGGGCAGGGCGTAATCTGGGTCCTGAGACTAGTAACCCACATTGCGTCCATAGCAACGGGTTGCACAGACCGAACAACAAATGAGCGCCACGATACTTTCAGTAAAATAACTCCAATAAATATTGGATTGTATGTGTCATCTCTGCGTTTGGTCCTAGAGTATTGTTAGCTACCCAAGTGCATTTGTATTTATACATTTCGATATACTGTGAAGAACTAGCACTGGGCCACTTAATAGTGATATAGTTTATGCCGTTTGTTTTGTTTGCCCTTTTTGTTCTGTTTGTCTTTACTTTAGCTTTTACTTGTACTTTTAAGTGTATATATTTGCATTCGTTAGCACTTAGGATTTTTTGAGTATTTGTATCTTATCCTTTGTTTTACACTGCTGCTGGGCTGTTGTAACAAATTAATTTCGGAGTGAGGATAAATAAAGTTGTTATCTTATCATATCTTAGGCCTATTCTGTGTGTGACTCATACATCAGACACATATTGTTCCTTGGTTTGCCGCTAGATGTCGCCCTAGTTTAATAATCACAAAATGAGTCACTCAGCGAGGACCACGATCAAAGTAGTGGTCTAACAAAACTCTTTGAAACATGTTATCATCCAAGCTGCTTTACACATTAACTATTGCAGATATGAGTTTGTCTTATCACATAAACGACACAATAGGGCTCATTCATAATCAGTTTGACAAATAAACACTGTATCAAAAATAAATAATCAGCTGAAATAAATAGTAGATTTATATTCTCGATGGGAACCTAATGTCTGCAAAACCATATAGCAAAACAGCAACACCCACGCCGGTATCACGACGTATGCATCGGGTGATGCAATAACCACATCACACGTTCTGCTGCAGATCCTAGAAAGCAGAGGCGAGTGCGCGACTCAACACGCGTGCACGTCAGGCGCACGGTGGCGGCAGGGGGTCGAGTGAGCGTTAAAGTGTGTGTGCTGAAAGCGCGTCTAGTGACCGTTCCCAAAGACCTGCCCGCCCCCCTCCAATAACATTTCCATAAGTCCACACAGCACACACATGACGCGAAGGATGCACGAGCACTGCAACAGATCGCCTCAACTCACATGCAGGTGGAGGATGGGAACGGCTCGTGGCCAGGAGGAGTTTACACTGGGAGGACTTGAAGGAGCACCAAGGATTTAGAAAAACGGTGCCTTGGAATAACTATCTCATCCCGGACTCGGACTCTCAGCCACGTTCACTGGAGATAAGGCAACACAGCAGCACTTCTTATTTCGGTGGTGGCGGTTCTTTGCCGAATGCACATATCGTCATGTTTCCCAGGACAGCGTTTCTCCTCTGCGTTTACTCTGTCGCCGCCTTCTTCAGAGATGTGCACGGTGCTGACCGTGAGGTGGTGTTCCCCGTGAGGCTCGGGGTGCAGCACGGCCCGAGGGGGGGATCCGAGGAGAGGTGTGTGGTGAAAATACGCGCCTTCCAGCAGGAGCTGGTGCTCGACCTGCAGCGAGACTCCGGTTTCCTCGCTCCCTCCGTGGTCTCTGCGCAGGACACGGTGCTGGTGAGCACTGACGTGACCCCAGAACTCAGCCGGTGTTTCTACTCGGGCTACGTCAACAAAGACCAGTATTCCTACGCCGCGCTGAGCCTGTGCAGAGGGGTGCACGGCGCGTTCGGGTACCAGGGATGGGAATACTTCATCAGTCCGCTCAGAAATGACAGCGCCAACGACGTGGAGAGCGCGCACAGCGTGCGTCGCCGAGCCGCCAGCAGCAACACCCTGCGAGGGGCCAACTCCACCGCGTCCAGGTGCGCGGTGGAAAACACCGAGATCAGTGCCGAGGGCGCGCGGTCTTTGGAGAAGTACAAGAACCTGAACGCCGAGCACAACGGGACCGACGGCATGCTGAAGCGACTCGGGCGCGCCAAGCGATTCGCGTCCATCCCCCGCTACGTGGAGACGCTGGTGGTCGCGGACGAGTCGATGTTGGAGTTCCACGGCGACGACCTGAAGCACTACCTTTTGACCTTGATGTCGGTGGCGGCGAGGCTCTACAAGCACCCCAGCATTCACAACTCAATCAGCATCGTGGTGGTGAAGTTCGTCATGCTCAGCGACGCAGACAAGGGGCCCAAGGTGTCAGGGAACGCGGCCATGACCCTGAGGAACTTCTGCACTTGGCAGAAAAAGATGAACAAGAACAACGACAAGCACTCGGACTACTGGGATACAGCGATACTGTTCACCAGACAGGTAATGTTATTAACATGAACGCATTCTGACTACTGGGATACAGCGATACTGTTCACCAGACAGGTGATGATATTAACATAGCACTCTGACTAGGATACAGCCATACTGTTCACCAGACCAGGTCATGTTATGCTATCCGAGCTGGAGTTGCAAAGTCAACGTGATGACGTAGCCCGTGCAAGTGCAAAGGGGGTGATGTCATTTATTCTGCAACATTATTTTAGGCAATGTTGTCTTATGACGTTTGGATGACAACAATGATCCCATTTACCGTGTGCAACAACATTTGATCACCCGAAAATAGATTTGGCGTCAGATCTCTGTTTCTTTTTCCAAACCCTCAGATAATCCGTGTACTGTAGTAACACATAACGTCACGCAACCCAAGGTCCCCCTGCAGAGGGTTTTGACTCGGACCCCAGTCGAATAGACCTACAGAGCTCGTCTCCCCGGGAGAGGAGGTTTTTATAGAGTTGGAAACCACCCTCGTGTTCATGCCTGCGTCCACACAAGGCAGTGAAGTCAGTGCGTATACCTCCATTGTTTAATGTTTAAACTCTCTTGGGCCTTCCAAAGTCAAGCAGTCAAAACACTCGCAGCGTATCAAATCACCGGCCCGGCGTATTCTCAGGGCTTTCTTGGACACGATAAGAAGGGGCTGCTGCTGCGGCGGCTGCGGCGGCGGCGGCGGCGGCTGGCCAGAGATAGCATGACGTGGCTGCTGTGAATCACTGCGGACCGGTACTCGATTTGGAGGAGGAGAAGCCTGCCGGGCCAACCGCGGAGTGAAGCTGTGAACGTGTAGAGCTTTGGTGGTCCGGGGGGATGCATTAGAGGGGAACTTCTCCCGGGCCATTCGACTCCTTCCTCCTCCTCCACCTCCTCCTCCTCCTCCTCCTCCTCCTCCTCCTGCTGCTCCAGCTGTGGCCGCTCCCAGCACCACGCCTGCTCCTCGTTAAACAAGAGCCCAGAGGAAGAGGCAGGGAGAGTTTGTGTGTGTGTGTGTGTGTGTGTGTGTGTGTGCGTGTGTGTGTGTGTGTGTGTGTGTGTGTGTGTGTGTGTGTG
>JAOPUD010000145.1:4019152-4029801 GCA_027122715.1 Trisopterus minutus | reverse complement strand
GGGGGGGGGGGGGGGGGGGGGGGGGGGCGGGGTTTAGGGTGGATTACCCTGATCCAGTAGGAGGGTTTACAGTGGATTACCATGATCCAGTAGGAGGGTTTAGGGTGGATTACCCTGATCCAGTAGGAGGGTTTACAGTGGATTACCCTGATCCAGTAGGAGAGTTTAGGGTGGATTACCCTGATCCAGTGGGAGGGTTTACAGTGGATTACCCTGATCCAGTAGGAGGGTTTACAGTGGACCCTACATTGGATTATCGGATCAAATGCAATATAAGGATTTTTATGAGACATCTGTATACAGGTTTGTATAAAAGATAAGTCATTCCATGGCTCTACTGTTGTCATTCTGTTGGGGATGGCTAAGGTAGTTAGGAGGACCCTCTCCCTCCCCCTTCTCCCTCTCCCTCTCCCCCCCTCTCTCCCTCCCTCCTTCTCCCTTTTCCCCCTTCTATCCCTCCCCCCTCTCTCCCTTCCTCCTTCTCCCTCTCTCCCTTCTCTCCCTCTCCCCTTCTCCCTCTCCACCCCTCTTCCTCTCCACCCACCTTCCTCTCCCCCTTCTCTCTCCCCCCTTCTCTCTTTCCCCCCTTCTCCCTCTCTCCCTTCTCTCTCCTCTTTCTCCCTCCTCCTCCCTCTCTCCCCCTCCCCCCCTCTCTCTGACAGTGATGGAGTGTGTTTCCTCACCCAGAGATATTAAATAAAACCAGAAACTTGATCCTGAGATTAGTGGAGAATCAGAGCGTAAACACATGTGACCCACATTCGATAATGACCCCCATCCCATAATGACCCCCCTCCCATAATGACCACTAGATCATACCTAATACCTGCTGCTGATGGGAGGCGGGTGTGTCATCTATCTGGATGAGCTGCCATCGCTATACATTCCGCTCTCTCTCTCTAGACATCGATCTCTCTCTCTCACTCTCTATACATCAAGCTCTCTCTCTCTCTCTTTCTATCTCTCTCTCTCTCTCTCTCTCTCTCTCTCTCTCTCTCTCTCAATACATCAAACTCTCTCTATACATCTAGCATGCTCTCTCTCTCTCTATACATCGAGCTCTCTCTCTATGGTAGGGTTAGAACCAATGTATTCAGGTAGGGTTAGAACCCATGTATACAGTTAGGGTTAGAACCCATGTATTCAGGTTCAAACCCATGTATTCAGGTAGGGTTGGAAGCCATGTTTTCCGGTAGCGTTAGAAGAACCCATGTTTTCAGGTTAGAACCCATGTGTAGCTTCCTGCAGTTAACAGACACAGACACACGGCGTTCTTCTTTACAAGCATGTCCTTTTAGATGCCACCAAGCATGCTGTGAGAACTCATTGGTAGTGTTAACTCCAGGGGAGTTAAACAAAGCAAAAGAGGAAATGTGTCTTGTGTGTTTTCTCTCAGTGAAACGAACCACACAATGAAGCAATTAACTTAACAAGTGCATGCTGCGAAGCTGGTGTATCATCGATAAACGTTCAGAACCAACCGAACCTCAGAACAATAGTTCTTTGACAGGTCAGCTTGTACACATATTTCAAAGTAAAAGAAAATGCTGGAGAAACATACATTTACTATGATATATTTAAATGATCAAAATGAAAAATATTATTTTATGAAACTATTCTAATGAACTTAAATGATGCAACTGTCTCTCTAACCCTAGAACCCATGTATACTGACACAAATTAAACAATTTGAAAGATATGAATCTCTAGATAGACTTCAGCAGATCCATAGGCATCATCTTCATCATCTTCATCTTGAGGGGTGTCGTGGCAATTTCTTTATCGGATATTGCGTCTAAGACAGATGAGATTTTAGTTGCAGAAAAGCACACTATACTTGCAGACAATTGCTGGTCATATATATTTGTAATAAAAATATGAACAAGGATACATTTCAATATGCATTAACAAAACAGTAAAACCGGCATGCAATAATAATCTGAGGCCTCAGATGTGTTCACCCTGCGTCTCTCTAGAGGTTCGCTGGGTGAAGTCTGCTGAGGGGCTCAAGTCAGGAGTTCTTATACTCTTAGATTGGATCTTTGAGGGCCACTGTCTCTCAATAAACAAAAAGCCTTTGTTTATTCAGATGTTAATCTATTGTATGGGGTTCCTCAGACGTCTGGAAGGGGGTTTGCGGGCGTTTCCTCTATCACCTTTTGCTTCTCTGTACTCCACAGGGGTCAAAGGGAAACAGGCCGAAACCAGACAACAGACAACACAGTTTACATTTCAGACGACCCTGCTGAATAGCAGGGTGGCAAGTCCATACACAGAATAGTACAAAGTTCATTAACATGTGGATTTTCCATCACAATAGCACGGCATGACCACTACCAGGGTGTGGGGTTGGGTTCCACCCAAGAAAGGATCAATGTACTCAAAGTGTTGTAATATTGGTGGCTTTGGATAAAACCCCTGTCGCCAAATGGCATATGAAAATATATTGTCACTTACCTATGATTAACATTGTTTTTTTTTATTTGAGCTGCTATAAGGCCTTAATGACCCCTTGGGATAAATAAAGCACTGCAACATGACTAATAATATTTCCTGCATAATAAAAAAGGTGGACAGGATGACTAGTGAAACCACCTTTGATCTTGCCAATGTGATAGTGTTACAGCGAGCAGTACAGTAGTAGCAGAAAGATGTCCTTATTACTTCAGCATAGCTAAGAATACACCAGAGAACACAATAGGACATCAGAGGAGCCCGAATAAGTTAGCAGACCGTTCAGATAGACGGGTGGACAGGTAGTGTTCCACGTCACCAGTCAAACCAAAAGAAACCAGTGGAGTTTGAGGTCGGAAAAAAGGCCTTTGCGAGTCAGCGTAAACAAAAACCAGATAACTGACTGTGTCCCTTGTTTGCGTGGGTAGCTGTGAGTTTCAGGGGGTGGGGAGAAAGGTTTTGAAAGGGTAAGATAAGGTAAGCCATTAACTACGCAAGCAGAGTACAGTGAATATGCCACTCAAAAGTAGAGCCAAAACCTTTAACAAAAATAACCTACCCTTGGCCGAAACCTGCGTTAGAGCTATATTTATACTGCATATTCTCTGTTGCACATTGACGGGAGGGAATGTCTTTTGAAAATAAATTAAAAAAACTATTCAGGAAGTAGGCGTATAGAAAGACAGAATGGTGTTATTCCAACCAGACAATCACTTTGCTGCGTCGTTATTGCCACAAAATAATTCACTTAAAGTGTATGATAAGAACATTTATCATCATGAATGAATTAAATCAAGTAAACATCTCAAAAAACTGTATCCTTACCAAAATATGAAGCAAAATGCTAGCGTTGGGAGAACCTACTAGAGAACACGACTAGATATAACTGACCTTATTTTATAGTATCTATAATATTTGATACCACTTTGGAGCTTGTGACGAAGCATTTAACATTTGTATTTTTTTATTTAACCTTTATTTATTCAGGGAAGGCCATTGAGAGCAGGCTCTCATTTCCAATGACGCCCTAATTACAACATAGGAATAAAGACAAATACAAATGTACAACAGATATATAAACAGTCGTTCAAACAACCAGGACAGCATTTCAATACATATAAATAATACAATGATAAGCTGTAACCTGCACGGCTGACTGAAACTCTGAATGTGTTGGAAAGCAGGCCTACAGTCACCAGAAGTCAAACACCTTAGCCTAGTGAACACTGTGATACATGGGTAGGATATTCACTAGAAACTCAAAACAAGTTTGCATATGGGCTCCAATCTTAGTTCCAGTACTAGTCCACAAACAACTTGTTTTTTAGTCTGCATTCTGGTTGTTTTTTTGGTGTGGGATTTCTTCACCAATTAGACATGAGTCTATAGTACTCAACAGGTGTATGGTGGGTATGAGCGATCAACAGATACATAGTGATTCACAAGCCAGAGTATTGCTCACCTCTTGTCGCCAACACAGCGAGAAGAAAGACCGAAACCAGCATATCGGCCTCGTCAATTAGAGCCTTCGGTTTCTCCACCAACCAGTTGCGTTCAGCTACACAAACTCACACGTCCCGAAGCTTCAGAGTTTTAAAAGAGTTCTAACTCAACGTCGTCCTTGTGTGTTAAATAGACCGAAGCATTCGATTGAAAATAAAGGGGATTTTAAATACACCCAAAATGAAGATACCGCATTTAAAAGTATCTACGCCCTCACCTGCAGCTGAGTGTGTGAGCTTCCCTGTAATATGATCCACCCAGCGGCAGCGTTGCCAGATTGGCACAAAATTCCTTCCCAATCTGGCAGTCTATCATTCTGGCTGGTATTCTATCAATCTGGCAACACTGCCAGCGGTAGACTACCTTGATGACATCAGCCTACCTTTCGGATAACTGGTTTAACTCGTCTGGTTGAATACCTAGGATGGTACTACTACTACTGTTAATTAAGCAATATGGTGACAGATTGTATATATATATGTTTTAATCGCTTATGCTAGATTTTGTTGGATAATGGTGACCAGTGAGGTATGTCACTTCACACGTCATAAGCAACATCCAGTGTAATCAGCGTGAACTATTTAAACGTCACGTGGTAGGCCCACTCTGGTATACTTTTAAATGGAATTTAGGATTCCATTGTGTTGACTCACTGATGTCATGACAATGTAAATTCCTGACATGGCACCCCCTGCTGGTAATTTAGAAAAACACAGCACTGAGCAGACATACTTCATATTGAAATAAAATAGCCTACTTTTGGAAACATAATTTTAATGGATACACCTATATGTATTTGGATTTATTCAGTAGCCTATTTCGGTATCCTTTGAATCCCCTTACCATATGACTAACATACTTTACACAGAGTATAGCATTGTACTTTCACTGTACCACACAGTTAAATATTACTTTGTATCTAGGGGTAATCTTTAAATTATTGATGACCAAGTTTACTGAGATAAATGTTTTTCATGCCGTTCTTTCACTGTAACTGTGTTAAACGTTTTATTGTACTAGAATTACTTTTAATCAACTTTGGCTTGCATGAAAACGTTTTAATAGACAGCTATTATCTTCCCAAACCAAGTAATTCTGAACAAGGCTGTATAAAACATTATACATGCAATGTATAACCTAATATACATTATTATTGGTTTCATAGCAATATAAACGGGTTTTGAATGTTCACACTTGGTCATGAGCGATTGCATCTTATTTCAATATCGTTTTGATACAGAGGGCTGCTTATCATTATATGTTATGCTTACATTTATTCTGCCAATATGCATTGTACATTGTATTTGGTTTCTATTCACACAAAGCTCTTAGGAGGGGAGAAGGAGAAGTTCAACTATATATGGGAGCCAGGTTTATCTGAACTTTGTTGTGTTTGAAGATAGCTGCAATTCACAAAAATACCCAAAGACCCTTACTTTATACTAAGTCGGTTAGAAGAGGCTTTTATCCAAATCATAAATCGGATCGAACCCTGAACCTTTCTGCAGGGATTGAACCTCTCTAACCACTCACCACCACCACCACCACCAATATTTCTTGTTCTATCAAAACTGGAATAATAGACTGAATACACAAGCACCACGTCCTAGCCAACACAAAGCTTACAATGACTATGTGCGTAGCGTGCTGTAGGCCTACACAATGCAGCAACATGTCCACAGCCTGGAGACCCTACTCCTCCTTGCCCTCACATCACATATGAAGCGATGCACGCAGAGAGGTCGTTTATATGTCGGATGTCGTCAAACTACTGCGGCTGTGATGTTGAGTGGAAGCAGCATGGCGGGGGGTGGCGGCTCACAGCAGCCCGCTGATCTGCAGCAGTACGGGCAGGGCGGAGAGACCCAGCAGTGTACACGTCTGCACCGAGATGCTCCCGGCCCCCGAGCAAGGAGGCACGGTTTCTGCAAAGGGGGAAAGAACGTGTTTGCTTAGCGACAGAGACAGGAGGCAGGAAACGGGTATCAAATAGTGTTCCTTCAGTTCAGATGGGGTTGTGTGGAAGTCATTATCAATCAATCAATCAATCATGATGACTATTAGTCTGCTTCTATTTTATTATTCATTGGGACATTATCTAGCGGATGCTTCCCTCCTGAGTCACTTTGATGAGATTAATGAGCAGGAGGTAGGGCATCTTGCTCATGGAGCCTCACCTAAGCATGTATAATTGCCTCATTCATTAATTCCCTCACTCTCCACCTCACGCTGGTGTGTGGTGAGCGTTCTGGTGCCGATCACCCAAGTGGGTGCTACACATTGGTGGTGGTTAGTGAGGTCCCCCCTTCACTGTAAAGCGTCTTTGAGTGTCTATAAAAGCGCTATACAAATTCAATCAATTATTATTATTATTATTATTATTACTATTATTATTATTATTATTATTATTATTATAAGCCTCACCCTGCAGTCTCACCTAAGTAGGCT
This sequence comes from Trisopterus minutus, assembly GCA_027122715.1. Classification (NCBI taxonomy): domain Eukaryota; kingdom Metazoa; phylum Chordata; class Actinopteri; order Gadiformes; family Gadidae; genus Trisopterus; species Trisopterus minutus. The sequence goes on along the minus strand of JAOPUD010000145.1, from coordinate 4,023,396 downwards.
TCAGAGTGAAACCCAGACCCAAACCCAACCACATTGGGTTTTTTTAAGCCATGTTATCAGTCGGACCGGGAACACAGATCACAGACGTCCCTTAACACCGCTCTGCATTAGGCGGATGAACCCTCCCGATTCAGTTGTCCTTTTCCCCACCAACTCACTCTTCTCCACCACGGTCATCATGGACACCGTCTCCTTCTGTGTGATGTTGCAGGTGTAGTTGTTTTTGCCGTCGGGCGGGTTGTCGAAGCTGAGCTGGCAGCTGTTCTTCTCGGCGAGGCTGACGGCGACGCGGTTCTTGTAGCTGTTGTCCTTGGGTTCGTCCGGGTCGGTGGAGCCCAGGGTCCTGTCGCCCAGCGTGTACTTGCACACCACGGCTTCCTGTGCATCAGCAGCCGGCTCGAATTTGCAATTAATCCGGAGTTGATTCTTGTCCGTAATGCAGGAGGTCAGACGGGTCACCTTCTGGGCGGAGGCGAGGCCTGCGTGTGGGGCCGCGGGCAACAAAGAGAGACGTCATTTAGCGTCACACACACGCACTCCGCTTTATATCGGGTTAGTAACTGTAACTGTTTCCTGGGGAATTGGACGAGCTGCATGTCCTTACCGAAAAGGAGAACTGTAGCCAGGAGGAACATTCTCAACTATAAAGAAGGAAAACAACTGAAATAAAAAACATTTGGTATTAATCATAATACAAATGTATTATTCAGAAAAAAATCTAATAACATCCAAACAAGCCATTGTCAGCATAATTCATTACAAGTCACCTGATTGTAAGAGACAGTGGTGGGGTCAGGTTTTGAACAGCGTAAACACAGCGTCTAGCAAATCTACTGAGTCATTGTAATGTATGCAAAGTCAATTCAATTACAACATAACATAATGAAGCAGCTACACCCTAACTACAATATTTTTGCATTCAATGATGTACTTGATTAAACTGAAGGCATTTGTTTCAGCAGACTAAAAGCCAAAAGCTATATATAACAACATTTTGTAAGTTGTAAGATGATCCCCTTTTTAAAATTGATTACCTTATACTTTGTTTAAATAGTAACCATTCTATTCTAAATAAGCTGCATGGCACTAACACAATGACAACATTTACTACAATTCCTTGTTCTATTGTACAGTTCTATTGTACAGTACTGCTAATAAACTCACCCGTTTCCACGTGGATATATGCTCAGTGCTGAACAGTAAGATCCCAGTGTTGGATCAGGGTGGACTTCTAGAAGTTATATGAGAGAGAGGAGGAGAGAGAGAGAGAGAGAGAGAGAGAGAGAGAGAGAGAGAGAGAGAGAGAGAGACCCCCCCCTCCCACACACACACACACACACACACACACACACACACACACACACACACACACACACACACACACACACACAGAGTCGTGTGCACTAACACACACATGAACCCTCACATAGAGAGAGATAGAGAGAGAAACGCCCGTGCAGTCACACCCACACACAAACACAAACAAAAACACGTGCGCTCACAACGGTCATATTCTCTCAGTTTGACAGATGATTGTGTTTCCATCGAAGCAGTCATAATGTAATTTCTATCAATCACAATTGACGTCACTTTGCTTGTGTGTTATTTGTACTAATCGGTGGGCTACCTTTCTCGATTCTTCTCTGGTAGTCTGACCGTAAAGGTACCAATCTCCATCCCCGTCCTCATTCTGGATGATTCGGCTGTTTCTCCTCGCAAGCTTGTATTCTCCTGCTGCCCGGGAGAGATGATAGTCCTGTTTTACCAGACACACCCATGATGAATGTGCACGGTGCTGTAATGTTATTTCTTAATGTTGGACCAACGTGAGTAAACGGAGTTCACAACAGTAGCCTGCAGAGGAAGCGTGCAGCTACACGTCGCCTGCAGGTCCGGTGAAGGTAAATTCAAGGTAACGTAATTCACGTGGCCGGTGGCTTTTTTGATGCAGTGTTTGAGGTATTTTTGGCTCTACTTCACCTTGGAATTTGAAAAAAAAAAACTATGATTTGCATAAGCCATCAATCGTTTATTTTCAATAAGCCAATCCAATGGTCATTTCCGAGACCTGTTATCGGCTAGCCTAAAGCATAGTCGATTACACGTTAGGGCGGGATATTAGTGGAGATAAACATTGCCTTAGTCGCCTTTCGTTCCCCTCCGTCGGCTCCGGCAGACCGCGTGCACGCAGCCTGTCGCAGTATGGGCGCCGCATTGGGCGTTGCCTGCTCCCGCGCTCTGCTGCATCATCATTATCACCATCATCATTTCGATTTCTATTTTCTTTTTTTAAAACATATTTGGTAGGATGTTGTATTTCAGTCCGATGCTATCAAACAGTTCCCATATGTGGACTTGTGTCGTTCATTATATTGGGAGGTATGGTTGGGAGGGAGTTTATGGTGTCCCGTGTTGAACTTTGTCAGGCGTCACGGCCAGGAACCCGCACTCTGCAGATTGAGGACAACCCCTATTCGCGATGGAGCTGCAGTTGTCCGCCACGGCGCTCCTACTCTTTGGTAGGACTCATCTTTTCCATTGTCAATTAAATGTACAATTAAGTGATCCATCATTGATTCTGGGCGCTTTCTTCAATGGCGTTCGTCAAACATGCGTAGGAGCTGATATGCCTATGTTGTCGTCAATTAATGCCTGGCTTTAGTCATCATAAACATCGTGATGGCTCCTTGATGTAAGGAGGCCTGCAGAAGGTCAGTGAACGGTCGTTCATCTCGGATCCAGGAATTACACTTATGAGTGTATTAGTATCGTTGAAGGTCTTTCTTACATAACTGCAATGTGAGTGTACAACTATACATAGCCTAAATGAAGCTTGTGAAACGTCACAAAACAGTGGACGTATAGGCCTAATCGTAGAAGTAAATTCATTTCAGTCAATAAAAGACTGAATTGAAAAAGAGTCATAGTCGATTTGTCAGACTTTATAATATGCATACTAACAGTGAAAAATGTTTGGTTACAAATGATAATATAGACCTACTCACAATGAGGTTACATTGGAGGACTGATTCATTACTGTCTGCTCTGGGATGTCTTTAATGGACGACCAGTGTCGACTCAGCTGCTTCAAGGGGGCAGCTGTAGGATATTTCAAAAATATTCTCAGGCGGTACACAACAACCCCAACAACAAGGTGTATAAGCTACAAACAAACTGCATCCGGAATGACCGTCATCATATGAAATATCACGGAATATAATGTGACAGAGGAATAGTTGTCATCAACAATGTACCCAGACTTTAAGTAGGCCCGCCTATACACTATCAATTATCATTATTTAACTAATCGTTCCAACTTTGATTCAGATTTTAAATGAATTCCACTCAAGCCCAAACCTGAAACCCCTCGTAACAACCCCAGCGGCGTGGTAAACATGTGCGTGTCCCGCAGTGAGCTCCACCTGGGGCTTCCTGTTCGAGCCTCGCGGGCCCCAGATGTACCCCTGCCTCACCTACCTGGAGAGGAACCTCCGGGTGGACTGTGAGTTCCCCCCCACCGAGCAGCTGCCGGGGCCCTACTGCGAGTACCGCCAGGACAGCCGGCTGGTGGGCAGCACCTACCCCAACATGGTCAACCTGGTGTCCGTGGACAACCGCCGGCGCTCCAACGTCAGCCTGGTCACCCCAACCCTGTGTCGCCTCACCTGGGCCCCGATGGCGGACGAGAAGCCCTACACCTTCACCTGCCGTGTGTACCAGGGCGTGGACTGGAAGGAGAACAGCCTGGCCATCCATCAACGTAAGGGCCTTGCTTATGGCGTCCGTGTCATGTATGTAATATGTACATGAGTCTGGAGGATCCCAATGTTTTATGTAGAGAATCGATTAGTGGCGACTCTGGTAAATGTGCGGTATACGAGTTGAGAGCTGTTGTTTGAGTTCACAGCACAGTGCTGTTGAATACTTATCGTTACCGGCGACTATCGATGGGTCAATAATGTTCCAATGGAGTGCATTTTTAGTGCATCATTTCCGAATCGTAATTGACACTGTGACGTCATGGAATGAGATATCGAGACCATACTTTATACACATGTTAAGAGTGTTGTCCTCTATTTGCCTGGTTTCCAGTTCCTGCCTTCTTGTAAATCTGACTTGTGATTGATTTAGAGCATTAGCTTAGCATTTATCCAATTTGATACTGTGATGTCATTTTCAGAGTCAACATTTTGCACAGATCTTAAGGGGGGGGGGGGGGGGGGGGGGGCCCCTTTTCCCCACCG
>JAOPUD010000145.1:3955868-3966969 GCA_027122715.1 Trisopterus minutus | reverse complement strand
ACAGTATATATATATATATATATATATATATATATGTCGTCCGAAGTAAAGGCTCTTTCTGTACCTCACTCAATCTCTCTTTCTCCAGAGCTCTTCTTCTACCTCACTCACTCACACCTTCACAATAGGTAGAAAGATTACAGTAAGGTAATTTTTTACCACAGAGCCTATTGTGAATGTTTATTTTAATCACAATTCTATTGTGAAACAAGGAGACAATTTTTCATATAATATGTTGTGGTGTGACTTTGAGAAAGCCCCTATAATCAAACATTCTTTCTTAGCGCTTCAGAAGAATAGACTCATCTGAATGTAACTAAACCCTGAGTTATTCAAATACATCAGCGCATTGACTTAGCCTCCTCATCCACTTTCAATGGGAAGAAACAGGAAAACAACAAAGTGATAAATGTTACAACACCCATTGATATTCACAAGCAATCAGTCCAAAAAAATAAATATATTTTTAATTTAATCACATTAATATGCCAGTTGGTAGATGCTGTTAGCCAAGGTGCTAATGCTTTGAGTTGCATACATTTTAATAGCATAGTTGGTCCCCATGGGAATGAAACCACTGTAATGCCTTGCTCTACCAGTTGAGCATGGCATTTGTTTCACAAAATTTCTAAGCTATAATATAATATATCCTTTAAATAATTTGCACAGACATAACTCGACTCATATCTATACAAAATGCATTTAAGACTTAACAGAACTTTTTACAATTTGACATACAATTTTGCCAATTAAATTATATTTTTATTATTTACATTTGTTCACAAAATTGTATCTCCCTGTCATACCTGAGATTCCTTTTTTCACGGGATAGTATTATCATTATTATAATATTTACACGACAAAAATAAATCCACACAGAATCCACACTATACGCTTCAAACTTTAAAAACTATCGTTATAAATACGTTTCTCTCAATAATGATAAAATCTTTGATACATTATATCATCAACGCTACAATATGAGCAACTTTCTTTAAAAAGTAAAATAAAATTCTGCATGCTGCACTACTACTCCTCCGTCCGGCATTCCCTCATCATCATCATCCTGCCACGCCTCCGTCTCCCCCACCCCCCCACTGCTCAGAGGAGAACGCATCCCCCCCCTTTGGCCTCCACAAAGTTGGGGTCCAGGTCATTGGGCAGCTTGCCCCCCGCGCCCCAGAGGTTAAGCTCCCCGAACACGCCCGTCTCGACCATCTCCTCCTGCCAGGGGATGGGGATGTTCCCGGAGGAGAAGTCGTCGTAGAACTCTGCGTCCGTGGCGTCCAGCACCACGCCCTTGATGGTGCTGAAGGCGCCCACGTCGTCGATGTCTTTGGCGTACACCATCTTTGGGTCCGGGACGAAGGGTGGAGGGAGCATGCCTGTAGGGGAAAGAGCCCACGTTTCGTTGGAGCAACCCCCCGAGGTACTATGCCTCACACTGTCTCTTTCCTTCGCTTTTCTTTTGCTCCCTATTTAATTAATATTACATTATTACTGTAGTTTTACTATAACATACTATTACTATTGTTGTTTGTATAGTAGATATTCACTGATATATCCGCCCCTGATGTACGTCAAACAATATTTGTCAGTATAATTTGTAACATCATTTATTTTGGCCTTTGTAGATGTGTCTACGTGCTTATGGCCCACTATTGATGAAAAGTAATCACTATTGGTGTGAGCAAAAAAAGGGCTATGGATACATCCTTCCCTCCATAGTCTTATTACTGATGCTGATGTACAGTATGTTAGGGAGTTTCTCCCCACCTGCTTCCAGGCGGCCCCAGTTGAGTTCCTTGAAGAATGGTTGACTCTTGAGCTCAGCACACTCGTTGTTCTTGAAGCCCAGCCGTTTCGCTGGGTCTTTCTCCATCAGCCCTTCGCAGAAAGCTTTGCAATCCGCACTGAAGGTGGGAGGGTAGGCTACCGCGTCGTTGAGGATCCTTCGCGTGACTTCTTCGTTTTCAACCTAAAGTAAACAATTTGGGGAAACATGACATGATGAACACGACTTGATCCACTACTGGTGATTGTGTGATTGTGTTGAAATGCAGATTGTGAGAAATACATAAAGAATAGCTCTATTGTCCATGGGGCCTACTGGAACTAGGCGACGGTAATTCTACCGAGTCCAGGGAACCGAGTGGGTACCTTCTCTCCTCGGGTTCTGAATGGTCCTTTAGCTGATACCATCTCGTACAAGGTGACCCCCAGCGTGAAGTAGTCCACTGAGTAGTCGTACGCCTTCTTCTGGAGCAGCTCTGGAGCCATGAAGCCTAAGTTCATAGAACAGATTTAAATCTGTTATTATGCCCGTCTGGCTCACAATGTCAAACACATATTATTCCAAATGTTTTAATGTTCAAACCCAGAGAAATCCATACTTTTATTCATGTCATATCCCCTTAGGGGCCATTACCCCGTAACTTCCAGTAAAACCCACGAAAACAATTACTGTGTACTGACTAATGTATATTTATTAAATTCTATATTTTATAGATATTATAGTATCGATCTAGCTTACTACTATTGGCTACAATGACAAGTAGCTCATGCCAGCTACCAAGCTAATGCAGACACATCGACTTAACTATATTTTAGTATTCAGTATTTCTATTTTTTTATCGGTCTGAGGGAACGATGCCACCCGCCATTTAGTTTTTTTTTACTATTTCAAATGGATAAAATCTCATTTCAATGTGTTCATTTTTTTCTTTCCCTTGCAAACACATTGACAGTCTGTAACAGTCTGTCTGCGGTCAACACAGCCCCACACAAAATCGCTCTTTTTACCGCAGACACTAAAACTAGAATAATATTTAGGTCTGTTGGACTGCTGTGTGGACGCCAGTGGCCTCGGAGTCCAGGTCTGACTCGGTTTAGGGAAAGCTTCAATGTAGCCTCAAAGTTTCCAAAGACACACAGCTTCCATAGTACGAGAGAAGGCCTACTTCCAATTATCACAAAAAATCTGTGGTTTGAACATTGTAGAAAGTAATGATGGAGTTGCAATAAAAAAAAAAGAATTGCAATTCATCCAAAGAGAAATCCCACAAGCGCTATTTTGGGTGATGGATCGCCATAGAAGAGAAGAGATAATTTCCATCATTTCCATATCAATAATTTCCTGGTTTTCAGCACTTCCATCCACTAGAGTTGGGGCGGGGCTTGGGCATGTTGTCAATCGCGAGACCACATTTTATTATGCAAGAAATGTAAAATAAATTTACAGGAAAGAGATTCACAGGAAAATATTGGAAGGGGAGGACAGCGGGAGAGAACGGAAAAATATGGGAGAATCCCTAAAAACGGGAGGGTTGCCAGGTTGGACCTAGTGGCAGAAATTATCCTATCTTTTAATAGTAGAGTGATAATGACAGGTCATATTTTTGGACAAATCACCTGGAGTTCCTGCATATCCAGTGGTTGTGTCTTTGCCTGGTGGAAGCTCCACAGCAAGACCCAAATCGGACAGTCTGACGTGCCCTGTGTGGAAATGCAATGAGTTGTCAGGGAGGCAGAGGCAATAGAGGGACAATAGACCTTATTCACAAAATGGCCTTCTTCGTTCCTCACGCTAGCTGTCCAGTCGAAGGTGGCGTTTAGGATGCAGAACTCACTACAGAGATACTCTGTAGTGATTGATAAAAATATTTGAGAAAGCTGTACAAAGTGGTTTATACTGCTTGATGTTGACTGAGTCTAGGCACCTCTCAGTCCCCGGGACACCTGGGACCAAGAACATTGTGAAGGAATTCTATATTCTGGAATATATGATTATCATTTATTACGTTATATATTAATATATATTCTTTATAGATGGGAAACAGAGGCTGCTACATGTTTGTGGTATTTTGGGGCTTACCAGCATCATCCAATAGTAAATTCTCCGGCTTCAAGTCTCTGTACACGATCCTGTGCTGGTGGAGGTGCTCCAGGCCACAGATGACCTGGGCGGTGTAGAAGCATGCTCTGGTCTCATTGAAACCTGGATTCTTTTCATCCACATTGTACATGTGGTACCTAGAACCGAACCGGGAGCAGGTCCCAACACAATTCAGATGATAGGAAGACTGGTAGAAAACCCTGTAATTGAAGTCTAAGTATGTCTGGATATTCAGGGGTAGTGACGTTATAGGTCAGTGTAAAGGTGATTCTCAGACTTATAGAATTACCAACCGGCGGGCTTGCCTGTGTATTAGCTGTGAGGTTGATCTATGCTAGGCTCATTATGGGATGTGACTGGAAGCAGCACCAAAGAGCACACTTCACCAAAGCAAGGAACCTGTGTCTCTTTTTGCACTCATTACCTGAGGTCTCCTCCATTCATGATGGTCATCACAAGACAAAGCTCACTCTTGGTCTGGAAGGCATACGCCAGTGACACGATGAAGCGACTGTGTACCTTTGCCAGAATGCGCTTCTCCACGATGGCTCCCTAAAAAAAAGTGCAAGCGTGAAGCATCCAGGAAAAATCTAAGTTGCATGCAAATTCAAATTAATCTGTATATCAGCATGTATACTCTGTACTGCAGGATTTCTCCTTTGAGGTCGATGCTTGCTTAGTGCATTTGATATCATAACGCTTCATAGCGACTCAATTTAAAGGCAATAGAGCCAAGCACACGACTCGCAACCTATCATCAAGAGTCAGTGTGTAATCCTATGTTGCTCACCAGAGAAAGGTTAATCACAATGACCAACTAATTAAGTTAGTGACAAGCGTGTGGAACTTGCTTAGTGTTGGGCTCAGAGCTGCTCTCTTACACCTACAGGAGAGTCACAAGCCTCTTAAAAGGTGACATATTATACCAGTAAACTTTTCTCATCTAACTGTCATACATCTAGGCAGACACGCCCATTGATGTCAGAAGAGGCAGATTTTCAAAACGGCTTGTAACGGCTAATCACACTCACACCTGGTGGTATAATATGTCACCTTTAGATGAATGTGGGTTACGGGGGTTAAAGACAATCTGCACCCACATATATAAACATTTATTAATATAAAATACTTTTAATATATCAGTTTCCCATTACGGGAAACTGGAACTGGATTATTTCTAATCAGCATAGGTTTCCCCATTTTGGTTATGGAGGTGTGTGCTTTGTGTGAAGAAAAAACTTTACCGCGTATCCTTTACGTTTTTTCAGCCTCTTCTTGTCAAGCTTCTTGTTGGCATACATCTTTCCTGTTGCCTTTGCCTGACAGGCATGCACCTCTCCGAAACCTCCTTTACCAAGCACTCTGAAATCATTGAACCAGTCCTCATTCACAGACTGGCTCTCCAGCCACTTGAACTGAACGTAGCGCTGGTAGAACAAGCTGTTTTTGAAGCCCTCCAGGGCCTTGGCCTCCAGGTGCTTGAGCAGCAGCTGTTCGCTCTCCTTGAACAGGTCCCCTCGGATGTTCTTGTAGTCTTCTTTCACTCGGGTGACGGCCTTCTCTTCCAGGAAGCTGCAGAAGGTCTTGGCCGCGGACTCGTAGTACTTGTTGACCGTCCTCTGGGCCTTCTGCAGCCGGTCCTTCTCCTGGGACGTGTTGTAGTCTTCCATGTCTTTCCACAGCTGCGACGCGTTCTTGTGCATCTCCTCGCTCTCCAGGTACTGCTGGAACAGCCGCTTGCCGATGGGCTGCGCCACGCACATGGAGTCGAACGCAGAGTCCACGGTGGTCTTCATCTGCTCGCAATTCCTGATGTGTGGGAGGTTGAGCTTTGCCCGCATCTTCTTGTCGCGCATGGCGGCGGCCGACGCTCCATCGATGCTGCCGCGGGCCGACACATAGGCGTTGTTGGCCACAGCCGTCTCTAAGGCACCGATGTCCATGATTGTTGTTTAGGCCTGGAGATGGACGAGGTCCTGGAACGGCAGAATCTTGGTTTCAGTACCGTGTTTCAGAACAACACATCTGGGATTGTTTTTGTTGGTCCAAGGTTATAAGTTGTGACTTTAAATGGCATGCTTTATGGTACATTTGTGTGAGCTTTAAAGTGAATAGAGTGTTTGACTGATTTGATACTTGCTGTTTCTGTAATATTTAGATAAGCAGTTACTTGGTCAGGGTGTGTGCTGTAAGTGATACGGCAGTTTGCATCACTCACTTCCTGATGCTCTGTGATCCTATTAACGTCGACTGACATAATACAGGAGATTGACTAAAACTAAAGTTACTTTGAACATGAACATGTCTTTTTTTTTTTATGAGAAAATTTAATGTTACGAAGTCTTCATCTTAGCCATTATTATTACAAATAGTATATTAGCTGAATGAATGTAATTTACCAATAGATACATTTTTTATATAAAGCACATAAATACAAGACATATATATATAAAATGCATTACTATTCTGTTCAATACCTGTGATCAACGGTACTGCATGTTGTCCCAGAGTAGTATATTTAACACATTTAATTATTTTTTCCAACTAAGAACTTTGAAACATCACTCGGACTAGTAGACATACTTTATTGATTTATTTGTTTGTTATTGAAAACAAAAATAATCAATCAAGAATCAGATATAATCAATAGAAGCTATAAACTATCATAAGAAAATGCATTAGTCACTGCTTACGTACTAACGAGAGTTCAAAGTCTGATAATAATAAAGTGGGATGTTTAAAGCATCAAGGTGGCCATCACGAACATCTCTTTGCGATGGGGGTATCGGTGCATCCTTTTTTAATGCTGCTTTGCTACTTCATATTCCTATGAATAGTGTCGCCCCATGGAGGGTTACTTACCTTTGTATCTCTCAAGCAAGAAGTCAAAGGGGAGTCAATTTAATCCAGAAGTTTAGCATCCGTCATTTACTTCCGCCCCTTTTTACCACGAGAAAAGGTCTCCTATCAATTACAATGCAAACACATCTTGTCTGTTCTGTTGGGAGTCCTTGTGAAACTTTGTTTATGTCTCTCTCAAAACTTCCTCCCTATCCCCTGAAAAGGCTGTGTGTGTAAAATAAAAGTTGGGATTGGTCGGTGGGTCAGCTTAAAGTCCTGCCTGAGAGTTAGTTAGCGAGCGAGGATAACAATTATCTGAAAGCGTCTTGTCTCAGGTTGTTAGTTTAAAAGGATCAGCGGGGGTGATTACTGTACAGAAGAAAAGCCCTGTCAGCTACTGTTTGGCCCATTTTCAATAAAAGTCTTGAGTTACCAAAATGTATTTTGATACAATTTCCAAATGTACCAATACCTGGTAATGGTTACATCCGGAATTCCAGAATATACATCTAGGGAGCAACGGCCCGAGGATTAACCTTTTGAGGTAGGCCTAGTAGTTTATCTGAAAAAGGGATTAACTAATATAGGGTTAGAACATGAAAATCAACACTTAAAACGATGATTGACATAATTGATCCGTACATCAATCGATACTTAATAGATTCAAAAGATTCACACAAATGTGACTTCTTAACAGGGCCCCGCAAAGACCTTTATAGGGGCATGTGCTCAAAGTTAACAAGGGGCAAATGAGTGAACACTCTCATGAACACTGAACACTGCCATGTTGGAGGATGTCACAGTGAACGAGACACCTAACTGACACTTCCTTTTGCCGGGCTAAAAGGTTGACTGTCGTTGGTGCGTCCGTGCCCCACAGCATTTTGAAGCATCCAGCCTTCTTGACGGCTGGGGGGATTCAGAAAAGCTATCATCTGAAGTCTACAGTGCTACTAGAAGACTCCTATGCTCACATTGGTGATGATTTGAAGTAGTGGCTGATATTTTCTTTACATTCACATCGTGGGGCTGTTTGAAAAGTGGAACTATGTCAGGGACCTCTGCCAGGCACTTAGCCCTAAGTCGTGTTCAGCTGATTAAACAGAGATGTTGTTAAAAACAGCCTCGGAAGCCGCTGTTCCAGTCAGACAATTACCCCTAATGATAATCAATGACGACCACAAGTCTGGTGACCTAGTACACCTATGGGAGACACTGTCACACTGTTATTATCTGACCTCTAGCTGCTATTCCCCTGCTCAGGATCCTTTAGGAAATCTAGTTGACTACTTAGGTTGAAGGTCTTGGAACATTTGTTTGCTAACACATAGCTGCATGCAGCCATGGCCGCCGTTTCATTTTAAACCTTCTCAAATTAGAGTAAACGTCTTTCCTGGGTCACTCGAAAAAATGTAAAGAACATCATCAGTTATATAAAATATCATTAAAGACAAAGAAATTGATTCAAATAACATGCAAGCTAGTGATTTCACGGATAGCAGCATTGACGTTTGCAAAATTCACATTTGTTGCCAGAAATGTTTCTCAAAATTAAATTTGATGCTGAAAGTATCTTACAATGTTGCATTTTCCCCTGAGACTTAAACGAATATCGGGGTTTGGCGAGACAGAACCTTGACATAATTGACTGTTGTTGCATGATTGTTTCTATAAACAGTCCATTGGGCGCTAAAAGGTAGTTTTGGCAACTACACAAACGACCTATTCTGTTGTTCAGGGTTAGGGCTAGGGCTGGTTCAATGGTTGAACCCAGAACCTTTGAGCTGGGAGCCGAAGAAACCATGAAAGCCGAATTAAACCATAAACTTAACTATAAAAATAATCTGACTAGAATACTATAGGCCTACGGCCGATTCAAACAAAGCAGCCTGGCATTTCTTATTTTTTTGCCTTTATCTTTGAAAGCCGAGTGCAACTCTAAGATAGCGATGTCATGAGGCCTGGGTGTGTGAAGCTACAGCCCAGGAGGTTTCATGAATAGCCCCGGATCTAAAGATGGAATCTATTCATCACAGGTTAAAGGTCACACTGCATCAACTGTATCTGAGAATTGTGTGTGCATGTTTGTGTCACATTTTATATTCCAATACAATTGTACAGTTCACCATTTTTCTCTTGTCTGGTAATGGCTTTACATGAGTAAAGCGAGCAATTCTGCCTCAACTCAAAACTACTATTACAAACAACTACTATTATTTTTACATCACAATTCATGTCACATTTTTGAGTTACACATTCAACATTTTCAATGATTAAGACATGTACTTTGGATGTAAATGACATACGGGCTTCAGCCCAGAATGTTCTTAAATCCTAGCAATGTTGCTAGGCAGAAGTACAATACGCTACGAACTTTATTAATCCCCCGTAGGAGAAATTCGTGAAATGCGTGCAGCATGTAGGTGGGTTTGTAAGGCCTGTGGAGTGCATGGATGCAATGTTACAGGGGAGAAACCAAGTCAACCATCTGTCTGAGGGTTGACCTGGTTAAGCACTGGATTACACACTCACATGTATAAGACAGGCATCTAATGCCAACACTGACTCCACCAGGCAATATGACAGCCAGGGTTGAATTAAGGCTGATGTGTGGTCATTTGAAGTAGATCTAGTCAGCTTTTTATTTATGCCATGTTGTTATTTTTATTTCTCTATGCATGTGCATGTTGATCACTGTGATTTTTTCTCGATGTTTACCTCTGTCACAGTGACACAAGAGGAAATACGTTTGAAGTCATCAAGGGAAATGTACAGAGGTAGAGGTCCGTCCCTCCAGGGATGGAGGGACGCATTCCTAGCACCCTCCTGGGATAGGGTGCTAGGAATGGGTGGATACTGGCCAGAGAGAGGGAGGGACAACCGAGGGAGGGACATCCGTCTCCGGGATGATATTTAGTTTAATTTCATATTTAATTTTCTTAAATGCTGCCATCTTTCATCACATATCAATAGCGCCAAGGAATTATTATTAGAATCATATAGGAAATATGAACTTTAAGGGATTTTGCATTTAATTAGGGTAAATAACTGATCACTGATCACTCTCAGAATCCTTAAACTAGTTCTTAACGGACAATAACAAACCCAAACCAATGTCTTTATTATCCCACGATACCTCATTATGTGGATATATAGCCCAAGTGTAATTACAAAATCCATGCTTTTCTTACCAATAGGTTTCCAAGCAGTGGTCACCAACAATCAGAGATCTCGGTGGGAGGCTTTTCAATTGGATCTCAAACGTAACAAAAAGGGCAAAATAAAACTAAGCAGGACATCTACTGGACACACTCAGGTATTACATCTGAGAACTTGACACCACACCCTCATTTGGACATCGCTGGAGAAAAAAAAATCATCAATAAATGCTTGTTATTTAGGTATTCACAGAGTATCTGTGGATACCTATTATACCTATTATCAATTATGACTTTAATCCATTCAATAATATCAACCACATAAACCTAGATAATTTCCAGTCGCCCAATAATTGAATGTTCCCTTCTGATTCTTACTTTTCACAAATATTGGTACCCTATTGTACTTTATTTTTCTCATCATAAATAGTCTCTTTAGTGACAGATTGACCTTACTAATTTTGCCTTTGGCCATACAGCCAAGATACAGCCAAGATTATTTTGTCAATTGTGTTTCTCCCTGATTAAGACATTTTCACATTAAGCCTCTGTCATGAATGCATTGGTAATCCAATAAAATAAGCTAAATAAGCAATATTATGAATCAAACTTGATTGTGTGCTTGAACTTCTCAACTTCGATCTTTGCTAAAACTTTGTCTTGTGTAGTAATCTTAGGCTTGAAACAGTTGGTTACTGCCAAAGAATGTGCTTTCAATAGGCTAAGTCTATCTATAGGCTACTCATATACAGGCTAGCCTCTACACCCGGGCTATATTTCCACATAATGCCGTATCGTGGGATAATAAAGTTATAGTTTTGGGTTATTATTGTCAAGAACTAAGTGTTTCAAGGATTTTGTGTTTAGAAGAACATCAGTTATTAACCCTCTATACAAAACTTCTACAGAGTGTAAATAACCTATGCTCATCTTATTGGAGAAACTATTTAGCTATATGAATTAAATAAGTGTGGAGAATCTAGAGAAGATTAGCTCTCCCCATAGATAAGATGTGGCTCTGATGCATGTACAACGGAATGCTCTTCTGTTTGGTACCAGGTATGGAGGCCCTGTTGCACAACATGATATACGAACATTACTTGATATGGAGCACAGAGCGTTGAATTATAGAGGGGGGACATGGAAAGGGAGTGAAATGACGTTATGAATGTATAAGAAAGGGTGTTCGACAGAAAAGTTCAGTTCT
>JAOPUD010000145.1:3913351-3931817 GCA_027122715.1 Trisopterus minutus | reverse complement strand
CACACACACACACACACACACACACACACACACACACACACACACACACACACACACACACACACACACACGCACAATTTTTTGTTTTATTAAGGAAACAAACTTAAAACTGTCAACAAAAAAAAGAAGTAAAAAGCTGTAAATGCAAGGGTTTACTTTTTTTATTATAATCTTCAAAGTCCTTGTTGGCCATAACCCTAACCCTAACCCATGTAAAAACGATCCCATAATGCATTTCCCTAAATATTAAATTATCAACTTCTATAGTTTGTGACTAGGCCAACACATTGTTCTTGCCGACCCTAATCAGCTACATTCCAGAGTCCAGCACGGGTAAAGAATATGGCTTAAACAAACTGTATCAGGGTTATGCAAATAGTAGAACATGAACACACACCCTTTATAGCGCACTAGGGAAAAGCACAACAGTGGTCTTTGATAGTGGATCCACCCAGATCTATAATCTGTTAAACCATAAACGTCACTATTAGTCATCAGTAGTGAGACACCAGCACAAATGAGTAGCCTACACTTACAGGCTATAGCCTACGTAATTCTTAACCGTAGAAGGGACGACACACCACAATCAAGGAAAGTTAATCATTTCTGGTACACACAATCATCATAGCCTTGTTGTCGGCTCCAGCAGAGACCTAACCCAGTCTACAAATGCTGTCCCATTTGTCATCGACCTCCCACGCCACCTATACTCCCAACCCCCTCGCTACTGCCTTCAGTACCAGAGAGACACCCACAGAGACAGGACTACCTCCCAGACTTTGCAATCAGTTCAATCTAGATCCCCTTTCTTCCTCCCTGAAAGCAAACATTTGGAGAAAAAAAAGTTGGAACAGATCTCCTTTTCTACAGATCCCCAGCGTGTGAAGAAAGAGAAGACGCCATGTGTACAGGACAGTGCTCCCGCTTCATCGGGCTGGCTCTGTACCCGCTAGCCTTCATCTCCATCCTCTGCAACATCATCCTGTTCTTCCCGGGTTGGGATGTCAAGTACGCCCAGGACGGCCACATCACCGAGGAGGTCAAGTACATGGGCGGTCTGGTCGGCGGAGGTCTCATGGTGAGTGAGGGGGGAGGGGGGCTCCCCGGGGGTCACAATGAATGTCAAACTACAGGGCTGTTAAGCACAAACAGAAGAAATATGTTTTGACAATTTCTTTTTAAGGTTTCAACCCGAGTTTGGTTAAATGAGGAACGGGAAGTTGAGCTCCTATTTGCAAACGAAAAGTCCGGGAGCGTTCTTTTTTTTTTTGTATTTTGTGATTTAGTTAGTTGAACAAGATGTGTTTTGTGTTTCCACTTACACCACCTAGCCTAACTAACCTAGCCTACTAAAAACAGGCATACAAGATGCTTCTAACATTCCCACCATTGTTCTGTGATTTATTCCTTCAAATGAACTTTAGCTTGCCTTACTTACTTACGGCTCTGTAACTGTCCTGCTGACAGGTCCTGGTGCCCGCTCTTTACATCCACATGACTGGGAAGCAAGGCTGTTGTGCAAACCGCTGTGGGGTGAGTCCTTAACACAATGTTGGGTTGAAAACACAAGCAAGACACAGAAGAAAGTGAATGGGCCTATTCTATATGGACATACCAATAACATTAATATACTAAATGTGATATAAACATACAAATGATCAAATGTTTAAAAGTAAAATATTCTACGTAAGGTAGCAAATGTCCTAAAAAAAAAGTGAGTAGGGGAAAAGGGGAATCTCTATAGCCCATGAAATTATGTCTAAATCATATCATAATTTTCTGCCTTTCTTTGATTTTGTGCAGATGTTCTTATCAATTGCTTTCGCTGCCGTCGGTGTGGCTGGCGCCCTCTACAGTTTAATTGTGGCAGGGCTTGGTCTGCAGAATGGGCCTTACTGTAAACTACTATCATTGATGTGGACGACGCCCTTCAAAGACAGGTGATTGCATTCTAAAAATTGTTCCTGTGTGTATGCACTCACACAGAGACACAGAAACAGACACACACACACACACACACACACACACACACACACACACACACACACACACACACACACTCTAACATTTCCAAATAAATGGATGCAGGGAGGAGAGTTACCTGAGTGACCATAAAATATGGGGCTTATGCACGGAGCCTAAAAATGTGGTGGAGTTCAACGTGGGACTCTTCTCTACTCTGGTGGTGACGAGTAGCCTTCAACTGGTGCTCTGCGCTATTCAAATGGTCAACGGCCTTTTTGGATGTCTGTGTGGAACCTGCGTCAACAAAGGGGTAAGAGCAAAAAGAGGAAGAGAGGAAGAAGAAGCCCTAAACTGCACTGTAACATTTGTTTGCCCGTTATCGAGATAAAGTCCCTTTACTGGCTCGTGACAAGCGTTGATGTCATCGTATTGCTTTATGCTTCTGTCCTCAGCCCCTGTAAGTTCCCGTTTCGGATGTTCATCGGGTCATCCTCTACACTCCCGGGGTCCTGGTTCGACGATGATGTCACAAACCCCTCTTGTGGCTTTGTGTTTGTTTACCAAGCGAGTGTCTCTTCATATTCTGACTGAATGCACGGTGATGGCAGTGATGATGTTCGGTTCCAACCATACCGACTGGAACGTGATCACTATAATATGCAGTTTTTATGATTGTGTGTCACATCTGTAAATATAATGTACCTTATGAAATCTGTACTTACCATTCACAATTTGCATTGAAAAATATAAAATATATAATACATACCCTAGTGAACAGTTCATGTCAACATTTTTCTGTCCTCAAATAAAGTAAAGTAAAATCACACCCTAATCAATTGATCATGAAGCCTGCAGTAATCAATATAGGATGGTGGGGGCCCTCTTGATGTATTCATGTTCAGTGCAAAATTTCAGCTGCATAACATGCAGCGTCCACCATGTTTTGTTTTATTAAGAACCGTAAACAAGCTGTAAATCTGAATGAGTCAATAGAAAACTAGAAAAGCCCGCGGAGAGAGCAGACCTCTGCCAAGGCACCAAGCCCCCCCCTCCCCCTTTGGACTCTACTGGTAGCAGTTATACTGTACTGTTAAACAGAAGCTGTAAATGCAAGGGTTTATCTCTTAAAAATTATGATTCATAAAACATCCACTCCTTGCTGGCCTTAATTAGCTAATCCAAAGTACACAGCACTGGTGTGGTTTACAGTTTAAACAAACTGCAAATAACAGAACATGAACGATCACACCCATTAGGCAGTTCCAGAGTCCGCACAAAAGTGGTGTTTGATAGTGGATCGACCCAAATCTATAATCTGTTAAACGATAAACATCCCTATTAGTCATCTGAAGTGAGGCATAGGCCCAAAATAACGAACAAAAATAGACCAAACACTGCAGAACTGTAACTCAATGTTACCGCCTCCATGGAAACCACATTCAGAGAGAGAAAGTCCCCTCCCACTGGCTGCTCCACCAACCACAAGCGTGCATGAGGGTAAACGCTCCATGCGTTCCTGTAGTTGGCAGTGAGCTGGGGGATTCTGGGCAGACACCGCCAACCCAGAACCACCACCTTTACAGGATCGCTACACTACCCCCGCCCCTGCCCACCAGAGAGTTCCTCGCCCCGAAGGAACAAGCGACCAGGAGGCCTCCGTGGTCGAGTGGTCTGGGGTCCTGGGGATGAGGGAACAGGGGACAGGGGATTTAGCCTCTGGCAGAGGAGAAGAGGAAGAGGGGACGGGGGAATCAGTCTCTGGCAGGGGGCTGTTACCCCGGAGAACAGGGAGCGATGTCTGGGTCACTACGTCTGTATGAAGGTGTGCCGCAGCGGGCGTGGATGGAGCCAGCCCCAGAGTAGGAGAGGTGGACAGTAGTGGTTCCCAGGGGCCTGCAGGGGGCGGGGGCCTCGGGCCATGCATGGAGCAGCAGGGTCTGGGCACTTCGGACTCACTGAGACACTCTGTCGTCTCCGCCAGAGCTTCTACTGGGGTCAGTTCAGGAGGGACGTTGAGGACTTTGGCCTCCGCTGTGACAGCACGGAAGGGTCCCCTAAGTCCTTCACATGCTTCGATTCAAACAATTTCCAGTGTGGGTACCAATGGAAAGAGTGGCGATGGATGTAAGACCCCCCTCTGTATGGAGCTCTATGGAACACCACCTTCCTTCCCCGGGGTGGCAGCTGCACCCTGTTAACAAGGGACCCACCCACTGTTGGTTGAGCTAAGGGCAGCGGCCCTCTTCCGCTGGGGGCTGTAGACCTAGACTAGCTCTCCAGCCAAAAAGTGCCACTGGGTCCTGGGCCCGCATCGAGAGAAAGTTCCTTAACTGGCTCTTGGCATGCGTAGATGTCATCTATTGCTTTATGCTTCTGTCCTAAGCCCCTGTAAGTTCCCGCTTCGGAAGTTCATCGGGTCATCAGCCTAGGGAAATGGTGATTTCGAGGAAAGCTTGTTTGACAGTGGTGTAACTAAATAAACACTTTATATCGCTGTTTAAATTAACAATGACGTCACTCTAACATTAATGTGAACGTTAAGTTATAAAATTTGGACTTACAATTTGAATTGAACAATATAAAATATAAACCAGACTTAAAATTCACTTAATTTAATGCAGATCTATATCACACAGAAATAACCCAATACCAACCGTCATCTATAACTGCTATAAAACATTTGTATTCATTTTCCTGAATGAGGCACACTTGAGTTAACACTTAATGTAAATCAACACCGTTAGAAGGGGGAAAAAAAAAAAAAAGCTACACAATAACACAAGAAGAGACAAAATAAAGCGCTATCAAAGCCATTTTGGTCTAAAGCGAAAAGAAAAATGGCAGTGATTGAAAAGGCAACATGCTAAACCAGTTTGATCATATTAAGTGGAGTGCCAGGTGGTCCATAAGAAGACCTGCGTGGTTCACAATTTGTGGTTCAAAAGTTTGGCAATACTTTAATAGTGGTGTGATCCAAGTGAAAATGTTCCTGTTGGGCATGGTATAAAATTATGTAAAACAAGATTTGTTGGTCCTCCTGTCAAAATCCCAAATGTTTTATCTGAATGCCATCTAATCTACGCATCAAGAGAGCATCTACGTTATCCCTTTCACATTCAATCAATATTATTTTTTATTAAAAACACATCAACGCCCGCTAGATGAATGAGGTTTAGACAAACCTTCATTATAAAAGACAAAAAATCTGTCTGATAATAACAGCACTTACGCTTGGAGTTGCCGACATAACAGCGTCCTCTAGGTGGAGCTGTTGCAGAGTGAAATGAAACACGGTAGCCTGCTCAGAGCAGCAACGATATGAGGGTGAGGACGTACAACCATATAGTCTCTGGTACAACGTCTTCCCATTCGATGTTGAGCAGCAGCCGTTATTTGTGCGTACAGTAGAGAACGGAGGTGCAGTTAAATTCTAACGAGGTATTAGTCACAATCACAATTCATTCAGTTAATAATAATAGGAGTGTTAAAACAATACCCTGTCCCGCAAAGGGAGAAGAGACCATGTATAAATTGGGACTGTACAAATTAGATATTTGAAAAACACGATTCTATCTGACAGGAATGTTTACGGGATCTAAAACTTGTAAAAAAAAAAAAGGGGAGTGTGCTTATTTCGAAAGGGCACGAACATGACAGGAGCCCACAGAATGCCCATGTGACCATGAAGCCTTGTGGAGAAGAACGCAGGGCCATGACTTGACTGACAGGGAGACCACCTCCAGAATCCTGGTGGAATCAGGGGTTCCGGACGTCAACGTGTGTCTTGCTGTGTGGAGGAGTGAGTGGTCTGCTGTAGACTTCAATCATCAAACTGCTTCATCATGAGCTTCCTGCTGAGCTCATAGCCCAGGAAGAGTGCTCCGTTGGCAGGGAAGGTGCGGATCATGGTGGGGGTAAGCCCGGAGTACAGGGCTCTCACGCCTACACAGGGGAGAGGAGGCTTCAGAACAGATACTTTGACAGACAGATGGTTATTTACTACAGGTAAGAATTTGAGTACTTACTCGAGTAAGTAAGACAATTCATGGATTACTTTTATAGGTTGAGATTATATTGCAACTGTTATATATACACTGTGAGGATAGTTTGATTTCCAAGGCCACCCAGCTAGATTAAATTGATAGATTACACTAAGCAGACTGTATTTTTACAGTCCCCTCCCCCGTACATCCACATTTTGATATTTGGTAAACCAAAAAAATACTCCACTGCCAAATGATTATGCTCATGAATTTTGTTAGTTGTCTATTTATTGTTCATTTTTATGTCATTTTATATTATAGTGGAAAGTATAGCCCTATATTACACAATTAATTTATATACATTTTGCATTTAGTTTAAATGTGTGTTTACCTATTCAGTGGTCAGAAACCAGGGAGGTTGTAAATCCACTCAAAACTTTCAACAGGCCTTCATTTTTTTCCCTGTACTGTTGAGTTCAGGTACGTTTTCACACGTTTCAACAAAGAAAGCGACCTTTCTCCTGGACAGTTAACAATCAGCGATGTCAGATAGATAAGAAGGTTGATGAGCACGTTGGCGCTCATTAACCTTTATGCCCTAACATGTGCCATGTACCATATGTTCATTACCTCAACCCCCTTACATTGCCTCTAAAGTTGTTATGCTTAAAAAATAAGATGACTAATAATAAGATAAGATAATTATTAATTATTATTAATAAGATTAATAATAATGAAAATAACAAATTAATAATGTTTTTTAATAAATGTAGGCAGTTGATGTACTTGCCACCTCTGTCTGGGCCCCCTAGTGGCTAGGAGGCCCTAGTCATGTGCCTAGATAGATCCAGGCCTGGGGCCAATCATGCTAATAAAAACAATGGTTTAGGATTTATTATTTAGTACCTTTGTATTCATTTAGCAGACCCTTTATACAAAACAACATGTAATAATTAATGAGCAGGTAGTGGGGAAGGCAACTTACTCAAAATTGGAGTAACAACCATATATTATATTAAACTATATTTTGAGTGACGACCATCCTAGAGATTGCGGTGCATACCTTCCGCGCGTGTGATGGCCATGAAGGTTTTGAAGAACCCAGGTTGCTTGCTGCTCATGGACATGACCTGGATGCGGGACTTGACACAGTCCATGGGGTAGACCACCAGCCACAGGCAGGCCCCCCCGAACCCCCCGCTGAACATGATGGGGGCCACACCTGTCGGGCAGGAGAACACACAACGCCAGTCACGCCCTCGTAGACATCATGACCACCACGGTGCTAAACATAAGACCGGGAGGAACGGTCGGCGAGCCAACGTGACAAATACAGCAGCATAGATATAAAACTCCTTTTCAGATTCAACCATTCAAGAGGTCAGACTTGTCTGACAAACTAACCGGATCAACAGGTTTTATTGGGGTTGAGGGCTTTATGCCATTGAGACTGTCCTGTCAGAGGGCACCTTCTCTGAGATGAGACGTTACCAACATGGCCCCCTCATCATCCCCTGGTCTATAATGGTTTTCATTCTTTCACTCCACTGACTGCGGTTACATGGTCGGATCAGATCGACTTAAGATCGATTAAGCCATATAACAATGTTCCCACTCGACGGGGGGGCTGTTACTTGTCTGAGTATACATGCATCGGATCAGATTCGAAAAATGGCCGGAGACCCGGCTGAATCCGCTACGATAGGTGGCGCAGTAGCCCTTTCAACAAGTGGTACTAGAGCCACTTCAGGTTCACGGCTACGTAAAAGCAACAACAAACTATCTGGCGGCATACAAACAAAGTGGGCGTACGGCAACAACACCACTATTTATGACGTTGTCTCCTTCCACTTCCGGGTGACGGAAGTCATTGCCGGGAGTTCGCTGGACGCGAACTCCCGGCAATACGATACGATCCCGTTAATTGCAGGTAGATAGACGATTGGGACCGGCTAAAGCCAAGCTTTCGTATCGAGAGTGAAATTATTACCTTGTCCTGAGTTTCCAGGGTAACAGGATCAATTTTACGGATGTAGTTTGTTTCAGACGTGGCAAAGTACTCATTTCCATATTTGATGAAGTTGCTTGCACCGTTGTCCGTGAAGTCGGGAACAGCGTGGTTCAGAAAAGTAATCGCCCTATTTTATTATAAGTAAAAAAAAAGTGTAGGTTAAATGAACAGGTCATTGATCCCATCGATAAATATGCCAAAGTGTCAGTAACAGGAAATGGTAAAGACATGATTATAACATTAAATCTGGCAAAGTAAGAGTCTTACTTGACTATGAAGTTTTTGTTTGGGTCTGGATATGCCATGGTTCCCATTTCAGACACAACGATTCTTTTGGAAGACATATTTGCATTATATGTATCGCCTTGAAGATATCTGCTCCTGTATATGACTTGTCCTGTCCAAAAAAAAAGATAATTGCATTGAAAGCTGAGTAGTAACTTTACATCCAAATTATTTAATAAAAAAAAAACAATATCACATAGGGCTCTCCTTTAATCATGACGCAACTGCAACATACCATCCTTGAAAGTGAAACTCTGCATTAATGCCATCCCGTCAAACCAATGGTTATAGCTCGTCTCCCCGACGGTGAACATGCCGGGGCCATTGCGTAACAACGTGCCGGTAAGCCAACCGGGAAGGCTTCCTAGAGCGCCGCACACACAAGACAGTTAGAGGCCAACAACACCAGTCGTATTGGAACGCAAAGAAAAATATAGATTGACGCGCCGGGGCCGTAATTAGGCTGTAACCAGGCTCTAACGAGTTAACAATACAACGTTTAGTAAGGAAAAGGAGACGCTACCTTTGACTTCTGCGGTGTAGGGCTCCGGCCTCTCCACTATGTTCCTTGAGAGATGAGGGTCCATTGTTGCTGTGTGTGTGGAGTCTTCGGACGAAGTCGGGCAATTATAAAGGCATCCCTAACCACTCCCCTTAAGTCCTATTGCCTATAGGTGGTCATAACTCAAGGCACGGCCCAGAGCTTTATCGCGAGCGGT
Organism: Trisopterus minutus; assembly: GCA_027122715.1. Classification (NCBI taxonomy): domain Eukaryota; kingdom Metazoa; phylum Chordata; class Actinopteri; order Gadiformes; family Gadidae; genus Trisopterus; species Trisopterus minutus. The sequence continues at coordinate 3,922,854 of JAOPUD010000145.1, read as the reverse complement.
TTATATCTTTTGACTTATGAAGTGGATTTAATACAAAGTATAGGGACTGTCGGTGGTTCCTAGAACCGATGATAATGATAGGCAAAGGTTAGCCAGGCAAAGATAGCCTACTTGTTATTTTGGTGCGTTTCCTAACCTGCTCATTTATGATTGCCTTCATGGGAACCTGGAGGATCATGATTTCTTCGAAGTAATTGTGATTGAGTGATTGATCTTTTCCTCTAATTCCCAATACAAAGGTTATTAAGTTATCTAAGCATGCATACGCTTCTATAACTGACCTGGATCTACATATTTGCCTTGCAATCATAGGCCTTTTTGCTACCAATTTTACATTTATTTATTCATTTATTTTTACATTTATTTATTTAGGAATGGGGTCCGGTTTAATTTAAAAAAATCTAGACTAGGAGGATGCATTCGGCCCCTGACAAACTCAAAAAAGTATGCAGGTTGCCGCCTTATATTTCTACCATTATAAAAAGGGCAACGGTACTGCTTATTTATCCTAAACGTAGTCTTACAATACATGCTAAATTGAGATCTGTAAAATGGCGTTTGTCTTCCCAGATAAGGACAAGTTGTTTTATTCCTTGTTTAAAGAGATACTATTTTTTCTACAAACACACTGATAATTTGGAACCTTTCTCAGTGCTGTGATTATTAGGCTGTTATTAGGATTATTAGGCTGTGATGCCTAAAAACAGGTCATCACAGATCACATCACAGGTAGCCTAATAATCCCAGTGCCGCAAATAAAGCTGCTCGTTTCAGCAGCCTCACCTGACCCGAGGCAGGAAGATTGGACTGGCTGGGTGAGGCTGCATATTTGAGGTGCATTCAACAATAAGGGCACACAGGTTCACCAGCCATCACCCACACACACTCGTGACAGAGCTCTGGAAGGTCAGCATGGAAGACCAGCTCTGCCCTTTCTACAATACACAGGTTTATTCACCGATAATTAATTCATCAGTGTTCTGGTCGTCTTCAGAGCCCAGCGAAGCCACTAGTGGCCTGTGGCAGGGTCAACTCCCATAAACCTGTTTAGTAAACATGTAAGTACAATATGTTACACATTTACAGTACTAAATGATAAAATGACCATGATGTCATCAGATATTAAGGAAACATGCTCAGACGAAAACTGGCTTCTCCGACAATCGTGACTCGACACTATGCTATCTTTAGAAATGTACTTTGTTGGTGCAGAAATGTTTTTAGAAATGTGTTTGTTTTCGTTTTGGCCTCTCTGTTATGATTCACTGTTTTCTGAGTCCACCGGGTTGCCAGATAAAAAAATTAAAAAAAAATTGGCACCCAAAAGCGTGCTGCATCCGTGAAAACAAGAAAACCAACTGGATTAAAAGAGTTAGTTCTAGATTCTACCCAACCCGAAAAAGCCTCATCCTCTTCCAAAAAAAAGCATAATTACAAGAGCCATGCTGAAACACGTGTAGGCCTACATCTTTTGAGAAAGGGAGAGAGCTTAGAGCCCAGATAGGATTTGAAGATGGACGCAACTTGGCTCTGGTTTATAAGTTGCAAACAATAAATACATTGAAAACGTTAGCTGATACTGATAACCGACTTAAAGTGTAGGATTCGTTAACAGTGCTAGTCTCAAGTTGAATGTGCTTGGTTTGTTTTGCGTTCAATGTCCTCAACCACTCACGTAAGCGTCGAGTCTGTGTTGGAGGTGGCGAGTGGAATTTGGACTGCAGTACCCATTTCAAACGCTTGGGGTCAATGGTACACATGGCACTACCTTCAATTGGCAGGGGAGACATACTACTACAAATGGCTAAATGTATGCTTCACTGCTGCACAATAAGTATTTATCAATTTAATTAATTAATGACAGTAATTAACACCAGCAAAGGATCAGTCCAGAATCATATTAAACCCAGCCCTACTAGTTTACGCCTCAGTCAGGGCAATAGGATTGTTGATGTGTGTCATAGTGTAGGTCTATGTTATTAGCCTACATCCAAATGTTATCGTAAACTGGGTTTGCTAATGAATTTAGATGCTTACCCGGGAGAATTTATATACGAATATTTAAGAGTGTATTGTTGAATGCTCCTCTACGGGAGGTCTTCCAGATGCAGTTTTTATACGATGAAACAACATCGACCTCTAGTGGCAGTTTGAAAGCACTGCTTGCTTTTGACTCTCGTGCCTTGGGGTATGGAACGCAGTTTGCTGGATATGTTGATGTACACATATACATTTATCAGACAAACAAGGTTATATTTGCCCAAAATTTGCAATTAGGATACATTTTTTCCAAGACAGAACATAACACCTCTCTGACGCCTATGGTTGCCTTTCTGTTTTGATAAGCAATGGACTGGTTAACCTGCTACATGCAGCTATCAATTGTGTTGCAGCTCATTTTCCTCAGTTAACTCTTAATCTCCAAATATTGAGGTGGGTTGCATTATAATAAAAGATGGAGGAAAGTTTGTTTTTTGCTCAACTTCCACACCTGCACTTGGTTTTTTATTATAAATAGAACAATATAAATGTAACATGTTCACAGGACAAAGAATATACCAAATAAAGCTGTTTATAATAGGCTTCATGTGTAAAAAAGCCCTTTATAAAAGGCTGAATAAATATGACCAAGCAAAAGAAGGCAACAAAACGATAAAATACTTTATTATATTCAGTTTTTTATTTGCACGGCCCAGATTGCTTTCAACTTTGCTGATTTGATTTCAAGTATCATATCCCGCTGATGGCTATCCATGTGCCGGATAGATTTTCACTGTATCAGCATCGTCACCAACTGTGGCGTACATTAGGTAGTACAAGGATATGCTTCAGGTAAAACGCCCGGACGCCCGGCAGAAATTAACATTAAACGAATAAAAAAAATTATAGGCCAAACAACGTACAGCTTACCAACACACGTTTTGTCTGGTTAACAGTGCAATACCCCATCATGCAATACCACATGCAGTTATAGAGGGTGCATGACGACCATATGCCATGCATAACCTTGCATACAGAAACCACTGGTATTTTATGTACTTGGAGTGACTATAACAGACATAATCTCCCCATAACATCAAACCCAGAGCAGACACAGCCACTTTTAGACATTCATCATTTACAATCATTCAACATCATTAATCCCTTTCTCCTCCCAAAACCCATCTTCCTCATCAGGTGATTGTTCACTATGTTTTACCAAGCCAAACTCAAGGCAAGCCTGGTGAAACCTCAGCTTTAGTTTGCAAGGGGACTTCAATGCATAAAATCAACAGTGAATGAGTTCTTCAGAAACAAAGGAACTACAAAGAAAATTATAGCAGAGTTTTGGCACTGTGTGCAAATCTCCATGAAGTTGGCATGGTGACATGTTATCTAAGTTGCTTGTTTGCTAAACAGAAGTATGATAACGTTGTGGGAAAACCCCCTCTTGAAGTATTTCAAGCTTTAAAAGTAAAAGGCTGGCCCATGGGTTTTTTCAAAACAACCGTTGACATGGTTTATAGGCCCGACTTAAATAAATATTACAAACATCCCTCTTATAGACATTGGCAAACAGCAAAAAACAAGCATTTGAAAATACATTGAGCGTTAAAAATCGATCATCCTGATTCTGAGAAGAATCCAAGAGTAAAAAAAAAACTGCAAGATGATGACCTTGCTATTTTCCAAAGGCAGAGAGGCAGAAAAAGCTATGCTTTACATAAAGGCCAAACGTCAAAATGTTGATCCGCTATTTTTGTTTGATGGTTTAAAGAGGTTTTATGTGTATATTAAATAAATACTTCATTTGGGAGTTTGTCAATTTCAGAAACGTTTTTTTCTTGAATACACAATCAATAAATACATGTCAAATGTCAGCATCTTCTGTTATGAATAGTTTAGTTTGAGGATATGATGATGCAGCAATTGGATTGATGAGTACATATCAATAAGATCAATAAGTTCATACAAAATATGAATAAAAATCCCAGGGAAAGACTGAATTATCAATTGCATCATCATCAGGTACAATAAGAGTTTCAATGTTGAATGTTCATCCCTTTGGCATCTGATCCGATTGGGTTGAAACGAACAGTAACTAAACAGCATGTGAATCAAACCAAATTATAATGTATTATATACTGTATACTCTGATAGGACGGAACTGTATCAGAATCACAAAGGCTACTACTCTTTTGACTTGCATGTGTTTATACTGTATATAGAGTAACCTATACATCAAATTTGGGGGCAGTACAGTAGGCTACTATGGCTAAATCATGCACACACTGCAGTTTGTTTTGTATTTCAATGTATCGCAGTGCATGAGTAAACTTGTTGCCAGGTTTTTAATTGTATGTTTCCCGATTGTGTCCAATTTATTTTGGTTCTTTCACCGTGTGCTCACCATTTGGCCTCTTTGCACTTTATAGGCCAATACCATTGCTCTACTCGTCGTACTTAAATCTGCTCTACCAATAAACTTGATTTGATTTGTGATATTTGTATTGTTATAAAATGCAGGCATCAGAGAGTATACGTGTGACATAATGTTAAGGAGTGGATGATGAGTATTTTGCAGTAACCGCTGCTGAACCACTGGCCCAGTACAATCTGTGTTGACATTCACGCTCCTATTTAGCAAGTCCTATGGCAGTCAGGCTACTGGGCCACCTGCAAATTAGTGCCCAGTCCAGGTCATTGCACATCAGTCTCTGTTAAAAAATAACCCTACATACAAAATAAATATACACACTAATAATCCTTATGTTCTTGAAACATTAACTTACCCTCTGTCCATATTTCAATATTTTCACGTGTGTGCTTTGTCCCTTTAAACCATTTTTTCATTTGAGATTAATTCTTCAACCTCAAAAAAAATAGCAATGGCCATAAAATATCTGCAGTGTAGTCCACAGTAACTCGACAACTGCTGGATTTAGTAGAGGGAAACCAGACACACTCTTACCTCAATAGGAATTGTACATCCTGAATTCCACCACTATTACCAAATAAATTGTTCCTCCAGGTCCCCATCATCAAGTGTCAAAAAATAAAATGTATTCAATAGTATTCTTTCTGAGCTTCAGAGTAAAGGATTGGGCCTGAACCCCAAGAAGCCTATCAAGTAAGTTTCCCTTCCCATGACGAAACATGTTCTTCAAGGTTCTTCTCCGTTACCCCCACCCTCTTAACTTCAGGGGTAAGAATAAGAAAGAAGAAGAAATCAACACAAACAAAGCATTAGCCGTGCAGAGTATTGCTCAGGCAATCCATTCACGGCTTAAAATCTGTCTGGTGTGCTTGACGTCTACACGTGGACAAACCACAACGCACTGCTCCGAGATCTCGTCGATACTGGCCCCGCCCATTTGACTGTTCAACAAAGGAAGTCTTTCGCTTTGCGGCCATGGGCACAGCCTCGTCACACCAAACGGTCGACCAAGAGGGAGTCCCCCTAGCGCAGATTCTTTTTTTTTTTTTTTTTGAGTTTTCGGTACTCCTCTCTCCCCGTTAGTCCTTCTTCCCGTTCTCCTGGGGCGGCGAGTGTGTTAGTTCGGGCTTGGGGCGGTGGCCGTGGCCCTGGTGTCCTTGTTGTCCCGCGCGCAGCACCCGGCAGCACCCGCGGGCGATCTTGTGCATCCACATGACGTTCATGATGTCCAGGCAGATGCTGGAGCCGATCCAGGCCACGCGGCCTCCCCAGGGCACCAGGTAGTAGGCCGCCGTGCCGTACACCGCACACATGCGTCCGTAGTACACCGGCATGACGGCGATGCGCACCGCGAAGAACACCGCTGCCATGGCGACGCCGTTGGCCATGTTGGGCCGCGAGGACCTGGGGTAGCCGAGGACCTCGAAGAACCAGCTGCGGGGGGGGGGGGACCAATGACAACGGTGGAGAGAACAGAGTGAAGCGGTGTGATGGTTGGATAGGTGTGCGGCGTGTGCTTAAAAAGTTTGGGAGTACATAATCATTTGAAAAATATTGATTTTCTTGCAACACATTTGTAAAGACTATTTTTGACACAAAGGAGCACACATCAAAATCAGGAACAGCTCTGCCACCTGGTGCCCGGCTATAATGACGAGGCCCCCCACCTTTTCCACAGAGGTGTCATGGCACGATGAACACTGGCGTAGCTCCGAACAATCACATCAGATACTTTCCATTTGTTCTGTCAAACGTTTGGCATCCTCACTGTGGTCATTTATACTGGCGCACTTGGCTGAAAGGGGGCCATGAAATGTCGCATTATCCCAAACTACTGCAACAATCAAATTCACTATTTTCTTTTTCCCTATGAAAACCCATGTAACTGAAATGGGTACCGATGCCTCCAAAGCACCCATCAAAGTCCCAGCCGCCCTCCTTCCCTCTCTCGCCCCCCCCAATAAACACAGCTTTGGAGCACCCTGTTCATGTCGTTCAGTACTTGGATGAGAACGAGGTGACTGGCGCCATTCATAAATGTATGACCCCTAAATGAGTGCGCTAGACCCGTGTTTGTCTCCTGCCATGACACACCTCTGTGAAAGAAAAAGAGTCTATGCCAGGTGGCGGGTTGTACGTGACCTACCGCTGATTGACACACGGCGTGGAGAACTCCGCGAGCAGCCGGAAGTTAGCAAAGTAAGGCAGAGTTCCCTGGCCCTGGAAGGACAAGGTTAAGAGGGAGACAACCAAAGGGGAGGGGGATGAAGAAAGGCACACGTCGCTCAGTCTTTGGGAACCGATCGAGGTTAAATGCTTCTTGGCCAAGGTGGCACTGATTGAGCTGAGCTTGTTAGATTCACCAATGTGTCATATATGTTTAAATGTTGCCCGTACGTGATGGACATTCTATTGTCCCCTGAACTGAAATTAATGGATAACATGGACGTCATATTAAAGAAAAAAATAAATTTTGACCAAGATTTGGTGGGCTTTTTAGGGTGTATAGGAGGGTTCAATCATGGCTCCTCTAAAAATAGTTGAAGGCCTCTCCAGATATAGAGCACTTCTTTTTAGATCTCAGCTCTGTCCTTTGGGACAAGAAATGATTCCTTCAACGTTTTACAGGCCAACACAAGAAAAACACGTCATTTTAACTTTATCTATAGTTTATCTGGGTTCATATTGAATGTTAATACGAAAAGTTCCCATCAACACAAGTGCTGACATTACATCACGACAGTTATTGATAACAGTATATGTACACCAGTATCGACACTGACTAGAGCAATGAAAACACTGCACAGGCTTTGATACACATACAGTCAGCCAGCCACTGAATGAAAGGGCAATATACAGCCATGCAGAGTAAAGAAAAACTAAAGCGATACGGTTGGATCATGGTCATTTCTAAAGGATCCGGTCCTGGTTTCAACAAACCCACACATTATGTGTGCATGGCGGAACATTTAGAATCCAAAATCTTTAGTGTTTATTTGTCCATGGGGGTGAATTGATATCATGGAACCCCAGACCTTGATCCAGATAGCTATGATCACTAGTGTTTACCGGTTACAGCTTCAGGTCAAATGACTTCTTGCTCCTACGTATCGACAGACCAACTAGACCAGAGGCCGGGACTTACCTTGACCAGAGACTGAAAGAATGAGCAGATCACCGACACAATACTTACTATAATGTAACAGACATGGATCGTCTTGGTATGGACTCTATATTATATTACACACGTTGCCTCGCTCCCCCTCTCTCTAGCATGAGTATGCTAGTACCTCTAGGTACTGGTAAGTCCATACTGTGACTGGGCATCCTAGGCATCCTCACGGTTGCAGCACAACAGCAATAGCCGCAGACAAGACAGGAACAAGGGAAGCCTACCTCCCCCCCCATCCCCACCCCAATAGGATACTGGTGCTGATTTCGCTATACCTTTTTCCTTCAGTTTGCTTTGTTAAAACAGATTATTTGGGCCATAATAACCCACGCTAAGGTTCGGTAATTTTTGCATGAAGAATTGGAAGAGAACTTTATGCGTGTTAAAGGTTGTATTAGCAGTAGAGACACCACAGAAGACAGGACAGAAGACTGACGGATATTATATAGATAAAAAAGAAAGAAGACTCCACTACGGTTGGAAGCAGTACAGAAAAGCCACAAAGTTAAGAGCATGCGTTTAATAGTCACTCAAGAGGTGGGAAACGATTCCTATTGTCTTTGTCAACATTCAAATTAGTTGAATGTATAAATGGTAAAACTCAAAATGTACTGCTTAAAACAAAATTTAAATAGTAGGCCTGTGTTATAAAACAGTGAACATTTACAGAATGTACTATTACTGAACTAAAATTTGTATGATCATTTAAAAAGGATCTCAATGCGTCTCTTGATATTATCCTATGATATTAAAACAGGACAAACTCTAGGGGTGTCTGTTGGGCATGGCCTGTACCAAACACAGAGAAACTTAATACATTAACTAACAACACTGACATTTGACAAAAAAAGAAAAGACTAAATACAACAGGACCAACGAAGAAGGAAAACAAATCCAAGTAATTTTAACACCTCAATTATTCCAACAGGTTGCCAATTCAAACTTGGAAACCCACAGAACAAAACTGGTATTTCTGGGCCGAGGTTGTTGTTACGTTGAGTGTCCAGTGACAGTATGGCCTTCTTTAGTTACACTGTAATAAGGTGTTTACCTTATTACTAATAAGAGTGTTGACTAACTTTAATTCAATCAGAGATCTATCCAGTTTCTATTTAAACATTAAGGAGCTTACATCCAAAATCACTTGCAATCAGTGAATATACAGCAAAATTAAGGCACTCTGGATCAAACTGTCCAGGAGTCTCACGTTATGTGTCACATATGAGGAAACAAAGTTCAACTGCTAAGTCAGTCAATCGTTGACTACCAGGGAATGGTACAACAAAGAAGCAATCCGGAAACTGCTTAACAACTATATACTGGCTATAACTTTCTGTTAAGCACATTCAAATAGCAGTTTAAAATACAGACGATAGGTTGCATGTCCTTACTACATTTCATACTGCCTTCAAGGTTCAAGATTCTCTACATTTATACCAAAGAGGACAAATCCAGTCTCTACACCATACCATAGTACCAGATGTCAAATACAGGAAAGCCTCTTTTCAATGAGCACATTTTCTCAGCATAAGAAAGCACAGGTACAGAATCAGGTTTTGGCACAAGACCAACAGGTGGGTGGTGTTTGGTTAGGTAGCTCGGCGATAGGTAGGAAAGGCATGTGGGTGGTTAAACAAGTTAGGAGTCATTTGTGGCATGCACAATAGCAGGAGCTACAGCATTCCCAGCCACCTTCTGGTAAGCTCTGCCTGGGAGGTTTTGAGTGCATGCACACAGCGGTTATGGCCCGGCATTCAGTTCAGCTGAAGCATGGCGAATAAGGCGCAGCTTTAGGTTCAGAATCACACAACAATTAGATAAGGTGGTCAGTAAGAACAAGACAAACAAACAAAAAAAAGTAGTTGAGAAGCACAGATATTTAAAGAACGAGAGTGGGGTGGGGGGGGGGGGGGG
>JAOPUD010000145.1:3839661-3852476 GCA_027122715.1 Trisopterus minutus | reverse complement strand
TGTGTGTGTGTGTGTGTGTGTGTGTGTGTGTGTGTGTGTGTGTGTGTGTGTGTGTGTGTGTGTGTGTGTGTGTACCCTCTGTGCGGCTCCGCCAGGTGACCGGAGAGAACCAAGCCCAAGATGAGTGAGTTGGAGCAGCTTCGACAGGAGGCAGAGCAGCTGAGGAACCAGATCAGAGTGAGTATGCTACAGAACACATCTGGCTGGTCATTTCTAGTCTACAGAAAACATCTGGAGAGCAAGCCTCAAATCTCTAAAAAAAACACATCTGGAAAGCAAGACTCCAGTCTCCAAAAGCAAAAACTGTATATTAAGTAAAACAAACAGTAAGTATGTAGTCTATGGGGTTACTCTAGAAAAACACCTGTATAATAAGTATACAGAGTTACTCTAGAAAACGCCTGGAAATTAAGTAAACAGAGTTACTCAAAAAAAATGGCTGTGTAGTCTAAAATTGCTCTAGAACATCGTTCGAGTTAGTGTAGAATCTACAGAGTACTAGTAAATTCTACTCATTGACTCTTGAACATATCTGTATAGTAAGTATCTAGTCAACAGTGTTACTCTGGAAAACATCTTTATAGCAAATATCTAGTCTACAGTGTTGCTCTAGAAAACGCCTGTATAGTAAGTGTCTTTAGATTACAGCGTTACTCTAGGAAACACCTGTCTAGAAAATAGCCAGTCTAAAGCCTACAGTTTTACCCGAGAAAATACCAGCATAGTAAGTATCCGGTCCAAAGTGATGCTGTAGAAAACAACTGTATAGAAAGTCTCTAGTCTAAAGAGTTTCTCTAGAATACTTAAAACAGCTGTGGTGTACATACTACAGTGTTGCTCTCCTAAGCCTCTAAAAGAGAGGGTCAAACAGCTATCATTGCATAATGAACAGTGTACTGTGATGTTACAATGTTACAAGGCGTTTTTGACACTGCTCCGTAATATAAGAGGCCTGATGGGAGACCCAATCAAATATGTCATTTCAACCACAAAGAGTACATTGGTGGAAGTAACACTGAACATTGAGATCAAGTCAAGGTATGGATGTACTTCATATGTCATACACCCAGGTGTCAAAGGTCCTTCATTTTCCCCAAGATGACCACATGTATAAAGACACATTATGAATGTGTTAAAGTTCAAGTAAAAGGGATTTGATTTTCCGGCCTGATGTAGGAGCAGTTCAAGTAAAATGTAGTCTTTGCCTTGTGAGTGGATTCTACATTAAACGATTAAAAATGCATATAAGTGAAGCACTTAAGCAAACACAGTTCATGATACCAAATTATTATTATATAATATCATATAATAATTATTATTATATTATGTTACAAAATAACTGTTCATGTTACCAAACCACAGGTAATGTTAAGTATTAGAGCAAATTTTAACGTATGACAGGTCATGATACCGAATCAGAGGTCACGTTACCGAATCACAGTCATGTTATCAAATCACAGTTCCATGTTATGAAATCACAGTTCATGTTACTGAATCACAGATCATGTTATGAAATCACAGGTCACGTTACCGAATCACAGTTCATGATACTGAATCACAGGTCATGATACTGAATCACAGGTCATGATACCGAATCACAGGTCCTGTTACCGATTCACAGATCATGATACCGAATCACAGGTCATGTTACTGAATCACAGGTAATGCTATTGAATCACAGTTCTTCTGTTGTCGTTTTTTTGTGTGTTAGGATGCCAGGAAAGCATGTGGCGACTCCACCCTGACACAGGTAGGTGGCGCTGCACTCACAGGAGCTGCCTGGAACATGTTTGGTGGTTGTACTCTACCAGATGAGCTCCCATTTTACAGTTGAGGTGTTATACATTCTAAGATCTGAGATCTAGGACCCCATTTACAACTGGCATTAACATGCGTTTTGGGCAAACGGATATGAATCGATTGACAAAACGCATATTCGGCAGGTGTAAATGGGGTCTTAGGGTGGCCATTTCCATCCGCAAAGCTGACTGGAAAATAAAAGTAATATTTATAAACTCAATGAAAGCAATAGAGAAATTAAATACATTTTGGTATTTGAGGAATGCTGAGCATTTATTAACATTGAGACCATACTTCGACTATCAACTGATTGCATGAAATTTGTAGCTTACTGCTAAATGATTAGTGGATAGTCAAATACTGCAAATACTATATGTCACACTTAAAATATCTACGGTATATTACGTTTTAGGGACAGCATTTACAAAGGTCTGTAACAAAGCATGACTCAAACTGAATCCCAAGGCAAAATGTCACGTCAGATATCACAGCTAGCGTTTTGACCAGAGGAATCCAAGTGATATGTACTGGCAGCAGCAGCAGCAGCAGCAGCAAACTGTAGTGCCGTGTGCTGCGGCCGGGCGGGCGGCCTGCCACAAAGAGCAGGGTGTTAGTGAGTGGGTGTGGGTGTGGTCAGATCACCGCAGGGCTGGATCCCGTGGGGAGGATTCAGATGAGGACGAGACGCACCCTGCGTGGTCACCTGGCTAAGATCTACGCCATGCACTGGGGCACCGACTCCAGGTACCTCCACCGGACAGCCGTTCACATGCCTCACGTCAACGTCGCTAGTAATATCATGTTTGCGTCGGCTATTAATATACGTTCATAACAATGGTATTATCGTATTTTTTTTTACTGCTATAAATAGACATTAGAAATCCTGTTTGTATTATCATTTTTATGAGTACTGTTAATGCACCTTCATATCAAATAACCTTATTAACATATATATAGCTATTCGTATACGTTCATCTGGAATAACATTACTATTAACATTTATTACAGCTATTCGTATACGTTCATATCCAATAACATTATCATTATTAACATTTATTACAGCTATTCAAATACGTTCAAATCAAATAACATTTGTATCTATGACTATTGATGACTGCTATTAACATACAGCTATATCAATAAGAGTATTCATATTTACTACTGCTATTCATATACAATGAATATAAAATAACACTATTATTATCATGTGCATTACTGCTATTAATAGACACTCATATCAAATATTCTTCATATATATGGCTGGCATCCCAGAGCAGGATGTCATGAACCCATTTTGCGCCCTAATGAACTGTATCAGAGTAATGCTCATGTGCTGTGTAATGTACACAGATGGTATTCCTATGACTCAATGGAAAGAGTAATTGGGTCATGCAGCACAAGCGGCCGACCTCTGCATGCCAGCAGAGATGGGATACGAAATGTTTAATTGTGTTGTTGCCACAGGCTTCTGGTCAGTGCTTCTCAAGACGGAAAGCTTATCATCTGGGACAGCTACACCACTAATAAGGTAGGACCTTCAGTCTGCAGTAACAGTACGCACAGTATTCCCAGAGGCACCCCCCCCCCCCCCCCACCTCTTCCATACTTCCTTACTCTCTTTTATTCAGCTTGGTCGTTAATGCTATAGCTGAACGTCTGATTTCAACATTCAGAGTCCCCGCCCAGCTAGCGTTTAGACCATATGGCCACTAGGTGAAGAAGGCCCAGTGTCTTCGATGCAGTAGCCTAAACAGTACAAAAATCCGGCAGCTTTTTACAACAAACACATGTCTTCATTTTGAGTTCCCTTAGGCCAAATCCCAACGCCTCCCAACCCACATTCTTAACAGCAAAACATGTCTAACCATCACCTTGTAGCGACTTTAGAGGCCCTGCTGTGGTTTCTACACATGGGCTTTAATCACCTTGCACCCAACTTAGTTCTAAACACTAGCTGGGTGGGAGGAGCTGAATGAGTTTGGCGTTCAGTTGGAACCAGAACGGAGCCGAGATGGCCGCTGGTCAGATGACGAAGGCCTCACCTTTACACTGGATGTGGAGTTCCGCATTCAGTTGGAGCCAAGATGGCCGCTGGCCACCGGGTGAATAAGGCCTCACCATGTCCCTTCCCCCTGGTTAGATGCACGCCATCCCCCTGCGTTCCTCCTGGGTGATGACCTGCGCCTACGCCCCTTCCGGTAACTTTGTGGCCTGCGGCGGCCTGGACAACATCTGCTCCATCTACTGCTTGAAGACCCGCGAGGGCAACGTCCGGGTCAGCAGGGAGCTGCCGGGCCACACAGGTACGCCCCCTAGAGGCCCGGAGGCCTAATGCTCTGTGTTTGTTGCTGTTGTTGACGCTTAAAGCCGTTCCCCACAGACCACACGGCCTCAGTGAAGGTGTGCCGGGGGGAGGGAGCCCGGTTGTCCCCAAAGCCATAAAGAGGAAAGATTTAATTGACATGGGTAATTAATTACAGGGCTAATGCAGAGCGTAATGAGAGGAGATGGAAGGTTCCGGTGAGTGGGTATTACAAGTTGTGCAGCTGTTTGGTCCAACAGTCGTGCTTTAGTTTATCGCTGTTTAGTTTTTGTTTTTTTTGACATGGATGCGACATGGCTTAATGTTTCGATAGTCCTACATTGACCCTGCGGGGGGGGGCGGGGGGGTTTAATAAAATTAATTTACACGGCAGGGCAATTTGTCCTGTACAACTGCTTTGGCTCGTACAGATCAGTCCAACAAGGAGATTTGTGTTTAACTGTACTATAATATTCACATTAACGCTCAGAAGCTAAACGTCATTAGCATCGCCGCGGTCCGCTATGCATCCTTAAACACCGCGCCGTGTGTTTCAAGGCTACCTGTCCTGCTGCCGTTTCATCGACGACAATCAGATCATCACCAGTTCAGGAGACACTACATGGTGAGAGTCGCCGCCGTCCACACACACACACACACACACACCGCAGGGACAAAACAACAACCCTGTCTGCCTCACTAACATGTATCTCCCCCCCCTCCCCGCCCCCCAGTGCATTGTGGGACATCGAGACGAGTCAGCAGACCACGGTGTTCTCGGGGCACAGCGGTGACGTCATGAGCCTGTCCCTATCCCCCGACTTCCGCACCTTCGTGTCGGGCGCCTGCGACGCCTCCATCAAGCTGTGGGACATCAGGGACAGCATGTGTCGGCAGACCTTCACCGGCCACGAGTCCGACATCAACGCCGTCTGCGTGAGTGGACTGACTGGCTGGCGGGTTAAAGGAGCAGCGGGGGTTATAGTTAGGAACAGGACGGTGTCACTGTGCATCACTTTAACAATGCAGCGTCGACAATAAGTAGCACAGCCCGATACAATGTCTTGAATATGAAGCACAGAGTAGCTGGGAAATGTTTGGTCCAATGGGGACACTACTGCCCCTAGAGGCATCTCAGGGTTACACCGGGCAGCTCTGTGTTACTCACTAAAATGTTAATGTGTGTGCGTCTGATAGTAATAGTTTATGATCACAAGCAAAAAATAGGTTACCCTTAAATAATAATGATATACAGGCTGGAAGAAAGGGCTGAAATCTCAGGGTAGGTGACAGATAGATTGATAGATAGACTTTAGAAATCCCCCGGAGGGGAAAGCCCAGCAGTGGAAAACACAGGATAAGATACAATACAATAAAATAGAAAGTACTAATGAAAAAAAAGTAGAAGCTAAAGTAAATGCTAAAGTAAGTACTAGAAGGAGCTAAGGAGCTAAGGAGCTAGAAGCTAAAGTAAATGCTAAAGTAAAATAAAAAGGAACAGAGCTAACAAAACCGACAATATAAAGAATATAAGTTATGAATAAGAAAGTGTAAAGTGTAAATTATAAAGTGGCTAAGTACCAGTACTTCACAGTATATTAAAGTGAATGAATCCAAATAATACCTGGTTCGTTAAGGTAGAAAACCAACCCTTTCTCCACCCCCGTCGTCCCTCCAGTTCTTCCCCAACGGCAGTGCCTTCGCCACGGGCTCGGACGACGCCACCTGCAGGCTGTTTGACCTGAGGGCGGACCAGGAGCTCAGCCTGTACTCCCACGACAACATCATCTGCGGCATCACCTCCGTGGCGTTCTCCCGCTCCGGGCGCCTGCTGCTGGCCGGCTACGACGACTTCAACTGCAACATCTGGGACGCCATGAAGGGCGACCGAGCAGGTCGGTGCCACGAGACACACAGAGTTTAGAGTTTAGAGTTTATTTATTTAGCACACAAATTTCAAAATTTCACAAATTTCAAGCAGTAGCCCAGGGGCCTTTAGAAACCCTTAACCGCAGTGCTTTAAGAACGGTGATATGAGGATAAAGATCATTAATAATACATTGAAATTTGAGCAATTTGAAGATATCCAAGGGCTAGGTTGGTAGTAACCGGGTACAAACGATAGCACGCGACAGTCACTTCATTTAGCCAGACCCGCGGGCTCACTCAAAGAGGGGTTTAAATAACTTTTCTAATTCGGAAATAGCGGATTTCTAACGACCGAACAAAGAACCGACACCCTCGGAACGTCAGTCTCTGTCTGAGCTCGTAGCACCGTTAGCAAAAAGAGCAGCTTCTTTGGGGCTCCTCTGGCGCCGCTGCGTTGCGTGGGGCCTGACGCTGTGCTCCCCCCCCCCACCCCCGCTCCACAGGCGTCCTGGCGGGCCACGACAACCGTGTGAGCTGCCTGGGGGTGACGGACGACGGCATGGCCGTGTCCACCGGCTCCTGGGACAGCTTCCTCAAGATCTGGAACTGATCCGGAAGCTTCCGGAAAAACCCGCACGCCGTTCTCCACGCATATCGACGACGACAAGACACAACACACACACACACACACAAACACACACAACACACACAACACACAGAAGACACATGCACACACACAGACAGACCCCCTATTCACACTTTGGGAACACATAGTTTGCACACTGTATTTACACTGTACGTAAGATAACACACATACAAACATTATACTGTACATAATATGTATGAGAATTAGGTATGAGTTTGCACAAATACACCAATTTTCATTTTTTTTGTTGTATGCAGTAATGGTCCACAGGAGTTTTTGTTCACAGTGCCCACGATAATTATACCATTTTTTAAATGTGACCAAAATTAGCCTTTAACAGCCCACCCACCAATAGAAACATTGGATTTGAAATACTTTAAGACAAATTTAACTCCCCGACAGAATTAAATCCAGATAATTCCCACAAACACTAATGACATCGGGAGAGGTTTACAGTTGGGTCCAAAATGCACTTCCAAATGATTCCCGGCCGTTTTGTGCCCCGGTACAACACATTGAGCGCGGGTTACATTCAGTAAAATGAAAGACGGAGGTTGTGAGGAAGGGAATCATCAACGTTTATTACTACTGTGACTGGCCGTTGGGAGTAGAGAAGACGATACCGTCCAAAATAATTGTTTTTTAATTTTTGTTCTGGCTCACAAAAAAAGGCATAATGTAGTTAATGTTTTTATAGGTATTTACACCCACATCTATGATTGTTTTGACTTTGAAGTTTATGGTTATTATTATAATTATTATCATTTTTAAACTTTATTCTTATTTTCATGATTTCCCTGTGTGCCTCAGATACACTAAGGATTATGAATGATGAAATTAAATCATGAACTCAATGAGATGAGATTCTTAAAGAGGTAGAAAAAAAATAAAGATATCTTAAAGAAGCAGGGGCCAATATTCATACTTTGACTTTGTCAATATATTATGTCAATTTGATGGTAGAACTGTACATACTATTAATAAATACACATTGTCTCTCTTGCCAGCTGAAGTGTTGTTTTTGTAATTCAGGTTTGAACCTAAACAATGACTTTAATACACAAGTAAACCAAACACCCTAATATGTATTCAGATCCAATTTAGCCAATAAAACAGTACAGTCTTGCTGGAAATCCATTTTTTATGTTGACTAATATTGCTTCAGCTTTAGGACCAATAATGCCATGGAAATAAATGAATGTTTAAAAACTAAAGTAAAGACGATTATTTTTTATGGAGCATCACGTCAAAGCTGAAGAAATATTTTGTTGGATTTACAAAAAGGCTATTGGGTTTTAAAAGAGCCATATTCAAAATGGTTTATAAATAGATTAATTTCATACCAGATGAGTCAATAAATTTAATTATTGAATTAATACTTATTTAATAGTTTTTAAATGACTAGAAATGTAATAACGTTTTTGTGAAACCAACTTTATCAATTTAATTTTAAATACAAGTGCTTCGTTCATTTTTTTTTCGTCTGTCGACCCCTAGAGGTCGATAATAGCACTAGCAGAACTCTTACCCTTAGATTCGGTATATTAATAAATCTAAGTATTCCCCACATTCAGAACTCAACTATAGATTTATACATCTATTTTCAAGAGACAAATTTTATAAATACCACAATACAAATCACCAGTAATTTAAAGAGGCTCTAGCTCAGCTCTAAAACATATTTTCATAATTGTGCGGATAGATATTTAATAAGCATGTTGTATTATATAGAGCATTCATGCTTTGAACTACTTAAATTACACTAAAAACAAGAGGGCCCCATAATTGAGATCAATTGATTTTATTTCTTTCAAACATTTCTGTGTTAAGACATTAATGAGTTCAACACAATCTTGAAAGTTCATCAGTCTATGAAATACAATCTTGAGTTAACCTTTCACAAGTAACACAGACACACAAACATACACACATACTATAACATTGCAAAGATGTAAAAAAAGAAAGAAAAAAAAAGAAAGGATAAAAGTTCTTAATAAAGATTACATTTTCCTGCGACCTCCCTGACCTGCAGTCATCAGGAACAGCTGCGGACGTGGTTTCAGAGTTGAACACAACGCGACGGAGAGGAGCGCTTCGTTTTAATATGCTGAAACGCGCTCCCAGTCTCTCAACTCTAAACCGCTCCCCGTGTCTCGACTCTCATACTTCATAAAGGCAACCTCTGCGATCTCCTTCGACAAAAGCAAAACCTAGAACAGGCATCCGAAACCGTTGAGTGATTGTATTATTGAGCGACGGACAATAATAATAAGCGATTCCTCGAGGTTAATTGCAAAACACACAGTACAGAACCGACCTGCATACACACAGTCTGTCGATGACCGCCAGACACACACGATCCAGAGGGCAATACAGAGATGGACAGCCAAATTGGGATATATATATATATATATATTTTAAAACACAACTACTAATATTGCTTTTATATTCCCCCTGTACCGCATCGCCCCACCTGCTTAGTGACTTCCCCTTCCTGCCCTTCAGATTAAGATAGGCATGGATCACAAACACTGTAGCATGTTCATCTTGGAGCTTTAGGTCGATATTACCCATGATGATATCTAGAAGAGTCTGTGCCATATTTATACAGACTCTCTTCATACACTGCGCTTTGATTTGAAATCGTTTGTAAAGTGCAATTCAAATATTGTATTTGGTGTGTCACTTAGCTGATACACGTGGGAACTTTTTGGAAGATTTGGAAACGAAAAAAACGCATCGTATGGGATATGGAAGTTCTCAAAGACAGAATCCATTGGAATAAGCCTACATGACATGTTGACGTCATTCAACAAAGTTTATAAATGCAGTTGCAAGCTTGAACAGTAGAGGGCGACTATGTTGACGGGTTTACATTTTAATGAAAGGCTTCTATAAAAAGTGACATCAAAACATGCAGACATTTCCACATTCAACCAAGTGGGCGTTTGAGATATTTTTTTGAATGAATTCAGAAAAAGCAATACAGATAATATTTTATTATTACTATTGTATCAAACCACCAGAATGATTCTAATTCTTGAATTTAATGGCAAAAATCTTTTTTAGGTGACATGTTTGATATAAAAAAAACATCTAATGACATTCTTATACTCAAACCCTGAATAATGACAAAAATTGAAAAGCACAAAGTCTTAACCTTATTGTTGTTAAGTCTGAACTTCATTCAAACTACAACGTTGACCTCATTGAACACAAAGACATCACCAAAGTATCCTTGCCAAACAATAACAATAATCCACATGGCTTTGTGTCTGAAGGAATGAGTCTCACCATGACACCCAGGATCTTGTTACAGCCAATAAAAATCCAAGACACACGTTGTCTCTTCTCTGATTGGGTATAGTCCAATATAGCTTTGCTCCCACTGCTTTAGAATACATTGTGCTTGCATTGATATAACCACACATAGTTTTATACAAATCTGTTTCATAGATGTATATCAGTTTTCCTTCTCTCGTTATATAGGCTAATTTACATATGCTTTAACAAAATAGTTTAGAATATATTAACGCAATTTTCCTAACTTATGATTAAACATCAACAATATAAAAGAATAACCATTGTCCTTGTTATACATCGAGACCCAGTATCTACAAAAAAATACGACATCCGCTTTGTACGCTTTGATTTCTTTGAGCACAAAAACTAACCGACAAAGTTTTCCATCTATGGCTTTTTTTCTTCTGAACGTAAATTAACTTGTTTCGCACCTTTCTGATGAGCAATTCAACCGCCAGACAACCGTCACACAAATCCTGTATTTTAACTACATTTTATTTTATTTCTATTTATCTCTCTCTTTATATATATATAGATATTCAGGTGTCATTTATTTGACATTGTCGAACAATCTTAATTCCCTCTCTTTCTATTCCTTGCTGTTCTTTTTAAGTGCACTTTACTAAGTACAGGACACCATTCCCACCGAGCCGCCCGCTGTTCCGGGTGCATACCCTCCTCATGGCGCTCCTAGTCAGGGAAGGGGATAAAAAGTCTTCCTTATAGCGCAGACCACCACTGTTCCTAACTCCAAGGCACTGCTAAGACTGTAAACATGGCAGACGAGATTAGAAATGAGGCTTGAATTAGGATTGCTTTAGGACTGCCGCTATGTAAATGCTAACTATGACGCTTGAACCGAAAGTCATGGCACATATTGGATATTAAGGACTGAACCACATTCTGGAGCTGGGGTGCGTTTCACCCCTTTGATTCACCGGGTCATCGAAACATGAAAGCTTATTATTTTTTATATATATATTTATATCTATGTAGATATATACAGATATAGATATATGGGTTTAAAGTGAAAGTGCATTTCATTTACTTTTTTGTAATATAAGCTATTTTAACCTCATTATCTTTGAACTTTGCCCTGAACACATGGAATATTAATGTTGAATACATCTCCTTCAACACCTTCTCTGTATTCATCACAAAGCAGAAATTCCTTTCAGAAACGTAAATGCTTGCACCTTATTTTCTGATGACGCACAACATTATTTCACAGGTATATTCCTAGCGAAACAATATATATATATATATATATATATGTTCATATATGCCATGGCAAGTATTTTCAAAGTGTTGAAAGGAATTTTAGTTTGCGATCAATAAGATGTGTCTGCTTGTCGCCAGTATATAACCTAAGCCTTTGGTGGCCCAGAAACAGATTTGTACCTCGATAACGGACAATGTTGTGGACTCAACCGCGCCCAGGAGTCACACACACACAAGCCTTGTTCTGGAAAGTTCCTCAAACGAAAGTCTTCTGTCGCAGTATTACAAAGCCAAAGAAAACACAAGAGTATGAGAAATGTTACTCGTGATTACACGCATCTACTACTGCAAACCCCCAACCAACACATACAAAATCCACGCCATCGACTTTGTCTAAGGAAACTGAAACACGATATAGATTAGATCGTTGTAGAAATTTGTTAAAACAATTTTGAACCATAAAGTATCTCTCCATCCCCAAAAGTCAGTTTGTCTCGCGCTGAGACTGTCTGTTCTGTATTTTATGAAAGCGAACGCGCCGTCGTTTCCTGTCAAGCAAAATAATCCACACCAATAGCATATATTGCATTATGATAGCAATATCATTACAGTAGATTAAAATCAAGAATATCAGTAGGCTAATACCAATACAGAATCACTACATATAAATATTAAATCATTGCAGGTATCCTTGTAAATCTACGACGACAAAAGAAAGTTTAGATACAATCCGGAGAGTTCCAGGAATGGACTTCAGCTCAAAACCTCATGTAAAGAAATCACAGCCCAACATAACGTCTCAGTCTTTTGGTAGTGCTAAACTACTCTTTTATCTGGGGTGAATATGGGTGATTATTTTGGATACTCGTCTTTCAAGTGTGTGAGCTGAAGCATTCAGCGGCGGCGGCGGCGGCGCAGCAGCAGCAGCAGCCAGCGGTTTGAAAGGTCGCCTCGTTTGCAATTCAGACTCAGAAAAGAGGTCAGTGAAAGCAATAAAAAGAAAGGAAAAGCCAGAACACCACCCCCCCACGTCTGACTATATGACCTGTCGACGTCAGACGACTTATTAACATCTCCGATACAGCAGGCTACTTGAAACTCCTCAGCTTGTAATAATGGTAATGATTTATTTCACTGAAGTCCGCCCCAACCGTGCACTTGGGGGGAGGGGGGGGGGTTCAACCTACAGCCCGCTGCCAGGACCAATCACTGCACGCCATACTTCCTGTTTTGGTTCCTAGTAAAAACTGCCGAACGCTTCACACAACGCCGGTGGTGCGAGCTCAGATCTCAAAAAGGAAACGTGTATTTACAATTTGAATCTCCACACATTCATATAAAGCCCCTCCCTTTAAAACACACCAGCCACAGAGGAATGTCCCGACAGAACCAAAACAAACACAACTCAACGACGGAGGACTTCAAGAGAGACCCCCACAGAGGTTTCAGGAGAACTATTTACATGACTTTGACTCGACGTGGATGGCGGCCGGGGGGGGGGGGGGCACGTTTACTGGGCCCTAGTTGGGGGCTGATTTCTCTTTCCGTCAAGGGTCTAGGGAGGGGGGTTGAAATGGATTTTTGAGAAGTTTTAAGCGCAACACGTGTGTGTGTGTGTGTGTGTGTGTGTGTGTGTGTGTGTGTGTGTGTGTGTGTGTGTGTGTGTGTGTGTGT
>JAOPUD010000145.1:3698353-3713541 GCA_027122715.1 Trisopterus minutus | reverse complement strand
CACACACACACACACACACACACACACACACACACACACACACACACACACACACACACACACACACCTTGAACTTCTTGCCGCTCAGCGGACACAGCCACTTGTCCTTGCCCAGCTCCTGGGTGTTGGCCAACACAAACTTCTCCACCTCCTGCTCGGGGTCCTTGCGGCCCATCTTGGACGCCTCGTCCTCCGACAGCACCTCCTTGGAGTTGAAGAGCGGGCCCAGCTTCTCCTCCACCATCTTCTGCCACTGGCTCACTGGGAGATGGACGGATGTAGAACCAGTCTAGTTGCTATAAAACCATTTCACTGTCAATTCAATCATTTAGCTTTCATCCAAAGCGACACGTAACTGGGAATAGTGAGCCGGTAGGGGGTTTAAGACGTCTTGGTCTTCGGGTAGGGCCTGGAGACATAGGGGGGTTTGAACCCAGAACCTTTCGGCTGGGAGACAGACACCGTCACCAATAGACTAGTCTATCCCGCCCCCCCCAGCCTAAACAGAGAGTCGGTAAAGAAACAAGCTCCACAAGCGGCGGCGGGGGGGGGGGGGCGACACAGACCTTCTCCGTGAGTGATGCGGTTGGGGGGGATGGGTCCTCGCACGTGCACCATGCCGCAGCGGTTGGGCATGTGGTCCTCGCTGGGGTATTCACACGTGTTGTAGTAGTCGATGGAGTGGACCACGCGCAGGTACAGCAGCAGGCGGTCCAGCACCTGGAGCCAGGGCGGAGGCAGAACGCTGACGTTTAGCATCATGTTAGAGCTACCGTGAGACAAAGGGCATCCCTAAAGCAGATCCACGCTCCACGGCCGGCTGGGAGGCCTATACTAGGCATGAGCCACGGTCAACCCACCTTGGCCAGCTTGTCGTCCCTCTCCACGGGGGTCTCGGTGGGGTTGCCCTCCTTGGGGCCCTCGTCGGAGTCCCCGCCGCTCATGCTGCCCAGTAGCTCCTCCTCCTCGGCACTGACCTCCTCGATCAGGTAGTCTGTGATGTTCTTCATGATGGGGTTCTGGGCTGGCAACTTGGGGAGAGAGGAGACCCGAAATGGTGACACTGGGTTTAAGTCCTCGATGAAACCGGGGGGGGGGGGGGGGGGGGGGGGGGGTGTCACGACGAGTCCATGCACTCGTCCAAGATGCTTTAAATAATAGATGCTGTCCTGATAATGTTGACATTCAGGTACTGTTCATTATTCTTGGTTAGACCTTGTTCACCCCGTGTATGCCATATCAAATATCCACGTCGACATACCATAAAGAATACAATTATTTAAAATCATTATTTCTAAACAAATTGTATTCATATTTAGAGGTCTAACCAACTAATCATTAAGTGTAAGAAATGCGTCTCAATCCCTTTTTACCTGTAATTAAGGTAGTTATTGGTTGAATTAAATTGGGTGTCCAACTTCGCAGCCGCTAGGTAAATAAGGCCTTAAAGGGCAAAGATTCACAATCTTATTTCCCAGACTCGTTCCCTCTCTCACCTCGCTGGTCTGGCCCTCCTCGTCGGGCTTGTGGCTCCACAGCCCTCCCCGCTCGTCCAGCGCCTGGATGAGCTTGGCGGCCATCTTGATGTCGTTGCGGAGGACCAGCTTGTGCTGCGTGATGCCGTTGATGTTCCTCACGCGCCGCATCAGGTCACAGTTTACGCCCGGCGCCAGCTCACAGTCCCGCAGCTGCGAGGACGGCGGGGAGACCGAGGTTGTGAAAACACAAATGGGGGGAAAATGCCGAAACCAAAGTTTTCAAACCGACTTCAACTTCGTTGCTCATGCTGTATTTCTACAATTACTGTTTGGTCATTTTAGCTCGAATCCAAATTGGCTTGCAGGAGGCCATTCAGATACAGATACCGGTCATGAAGGAGCAGGTAGGGGTTATGGATCTCGCTCCAGGATGACAGGAAGTAGGCTGTGGACAATGGGCATCTAACCCACTACCCTTCAGCTGGGAGTCGTTGTGGCAATAATGTGCACACTTTGTAATTGGATAAAAAAGGTTTCCTTGCTACTGTTTTATGGTTGCCCATTTGGCATCTATCGCCCTCCTAGTTGTGCCTGGAGAGGGGGATCCGTCTCTCGTGCTTTTTTTTTCATGTTTCCTTCCTGCTCCCAGGAGTGTCCTTGCCGTTTCCTTGCTGGGTTGAGGATTAAGAGGGCGTGTCATCTGATACGGGCTCGGGGAGCCCTCTAACTGGGATCAATAAAACAGGCTCTCTTCCCACCGTCCAGTGGGAGCGTCTTACCCGAATGTTCTGCAGGTTCCAGCAGATCTCCTTGATGTTGACGCTACGGTCAAAGGTCACCCAGCAGCGTCGGAAGAACCTGGGCACATTGGAGTTTATTTTAAAGACTTGGATTTTATTTTCCAATTCTCTTATTTTCATTAGAAGTTGCTGTACTGTAATCAGACTATTGGGTGGGGGTGAAGATTTTTTTTTTTCCTCTCTGATTCAGTCCCGGGAATCGATGCTTTTGTGATACCTGTATCATCAGGTTGATGTGAGCCAGAAACATCAATGTTTACTTCGTCTAAACTTTAATGGTAGCGTCCTCAGAGGGCGCTTTAGTGTATTCGCCTATGGTTGATTTGTATTCAGATATTCTGTTCAGCCACTGTCATATAAAAACAATAGACACCGACAGAACATTAGAACCCCAACTTTAAAACCATGTTGAAGCTACACAAAGGACAAAGTTAGCCAAATTTAGCAATATTCTATTGCAATTTTTACAGAATCACAATACACCTGGGCACTCAGGAATAGTAATATTGCACAGTGAGCTCTGTAGTGTAGTGTGTGTGTCTCTTCTCTACAACGGTGGACGATCTTAGCCACTCACCTGCGCTCAGGGTGGGGGTCCGAAAGGCAGATGCGCAAGAAGCCGGGGTATCTCCGGCAGAGCTGAGAGAATGTAAGAAATGTGTTAAGAAACTCATTTATATATATATTAAATAAAGTCAAACCAATATAGACAGATTTAGCCATTATAAAACATTTGTAATACTGTTTACATGAGAATATTGTCAAAAGAAAAAATTCGAATTGAACTAAAAGCAATTGGCACCAAGTGAGAGAAAAAATTAAACAGAGGACCTGAGACACCGTCTCACACAAACACTCACAGAGACGATCTCAGTCTTGGAGATGGTGGGCGCGATGCTCCTCATGAAGAGGGAGCAGGTCTTGTGGAGCGGCCGTGGCCGGGGAGCGTCATCCTTGGGCTTCTTCTTCTCCTCCCGCTCTTCCTTCTCCTCCTCTTCCTCCTCCTCTGGCTTTTTCTCCTCCACTTTCACTTCCTTTGCATCGTCTGGCAGGAAAGGAAGGAAGGAAAGAAGGTCACCTTGATGTGAAACCAGATAACCGCCTTCTTCCCTGGGATCGCATTGGGGGGGGGGACTTTGCGGCACTGACCTCTCTCTTTGCCCTCCTCTCCCTCTTCCTCCTCCTCCTCCTCCTCCTTGTTGATATTGTTGTTGTTGTTCTTTTCCGGTTCTTCCTTCTCGGTGGGTTTTTCCGAGGACACAGAGTTTGAGTCAGAATCAGAGTCAAACTCGCTCTCCGAGGCACTGGCCTCGTCTTCGCTGTCGCCACTCCTCTTCCTCTTTCTCCTCGTCTGAAAATTAAAAAAAAAAGAGGGGAGAACGTAAATACGAATGACCATCACCTCTCTTGAGTTTGATTGGTCTTGTTGGGCTTTTGGTGGAGATAAGGAACACACCAGCAGCAACACCACCCACTGACCTTCTTGTTCTCAGGAACCTCTTTGCTCGGGGATTCCTTCCCCTTCTCCGCCTTCAGCCCGTTGCCCTCTCCGGGCCGGGCCGCTCCGCCCTTCTCTGAGCCGGCTGGATTATTCTCCACCTGTCGCACAGTCAGCCCCCGTATTACAGATACAGTGGTAAATAAACCCCCCCGCCAGTCCCCCCGAGAACTATTAGGGGGATAACTGACATCCATTCACCACGACTATACATTAGCCCACTACGTTTTTTAACCACTTCCATAACAGAAAAAGATTACAATATCAGAACCACCCCCAAGGTCAAAGCTCACCCTGTCGTTCTTGTCTTTATCTGGCGGGGGCTTGCGGTCTCCCTCCCCACCTCTGGGGTCTTCCCTCCTGGAGGAGTCCCCCCCGCCTGGGCCGGTGGCAGGCCGCTCCCTGTCCCTTTCCCGGTCCCTCTCTCGCTCCCTCTCCTCCTCCTCGAAGGGCAGGTCCAGGATACGCAGGTCGTGATCGGTGCCTCCCTCCATCTTTATCACAGCTGCGGGGAGGAAGAGAAGGGAGACGGAGGGTATATGAACATGGTCTTCATCGTGGACTGGATGGATGGGGTGTCGGGATTTAGAAGGTGCTCAATGTACTCCCATCAATCTTGAAAAATTCCCAAAACGCTTAAACAGATAGCCAAAAGTAAAAATGCCAATGTAATCAATGTGATCTATATAAATACATTTTGAAAGTATAAGTTTGTGTGGCGAAACGGGCGCGAACGCCTGAATTCTTGTATTGATTGATTGGACTTTAATAATCCCCAAGGGGGAAATTCTTTTGCCACCAACCACATACATCAACAGGACAGTAAATACAGGGCACAGTACAACATACACTACAGCCACAAATAATAGGTATGCGCCACAGAGACACTGAAAGGACACAATAATCACAGCAACACCAACAGAATAAATCCCCACATCAAATATAGCAATCGCTCTTATTAAAGAGTCTGATGGAGTCTGAACTGAATTGTATTGAATATGGGGGGGGACATATAATACATAACACCAGGTGTGAGTGTGATTATTAATCACTCTCACACCTGGTGGCATCATGCCACGGGACCTTTAATCAACTCCTCACACCGTGGGCCACACCGCACCTGCGTCCAGGACCTTGGTGATGGCCTGGGCGCGGTCGATGTCCAGCGACACGTTGTCCAGCCAGCTGTTCTCCATGAGGAACATGAAGACGTTGAGGCGGTTCTGTAGGGAGCCGCGGGCCTCCACCGCCAGCCGCTCCATCTCGTCGGGCTGGTACTTAGAGCGGAACCTGCGGCCGGGTGACGGAGGGGGCAGGGGGGGGGCAGGGGGCGGGGGGGCAAGAAGTAAAAGAACCAAACAAAAAGAAAGAAGGGGCAGGGTGTTGGGAGTGAATGAGGGGAGGGAGGGAGGGAGGGGGGAGTGGAGGATGGAATGGATGGGAAGTACACGTTAAATGTCTGCTTGTTGTTTCCACACTGCCAGTTTTATCAAAAAGAAAGCAGAACAACAGAACAACTATTTATTTTCATATATTAGAATCATTCAGAAAATCAAGGTATTTTATTGGAGAATATTTAATCTGCTTGTGTTAAGAATAAATATGTTTATTTGATTTATATATCCATTCAAATTAAGGTGGTCCTCAAGTGAGGATGGATATCGCCTCACTGCCTTTATGAGAAAGCCTCTCGGTATCTCACCAGAGACGGCTAATATGATGCATTGCATAAGAATCATTCTAACATTTTTACAAAGTCAGAATTTTGACAGAAAGAATTTAAAAAAACAACAACAACCATTGAGTGGACTAAATTTACCTTCGGGGCTCCCAGTTTAATAACAAATAAATACCAAGAGAGGTCTCTTCTGTGAAAGTGTGCTCCACTTCACGGCCCTGGTGTGACTGTACACACTCATACTCTGTTTTGGGAGGATTTGTTTACTGATCCGAATGTAAAAAGACAATGGAGAGAGGAGGGGGAGGGGGGGGCAAAGGTCAAAACCATGAAACGGACCAAAAATAAAAATGGCAGCTCCATGCGTGCGTTGTCGTCTGTGCTTCACTGACTGTCTAAGAGCCCTGGTACTGTGTGTCTAAGTGCGGCTGCATTGTGCGCAGCGCGTGCCCTAGCTGACTAAGCGACGCAATCCCGCGCGGTTGTGTTTCCACTTTTTCTTTATCGCCGAAAAACAAAAACAAAAAGAGCGTGACACTTGTCCACGTCGAGGGAGTGGACGTTGAGCGGAGGGAGGAAGGATTGGTTATGGCACAACAGAACAGAAGACAGTAAAAACATGATCTATGGCATTGACACACGTATGCAGTACTTCAATCTACGGTTAGCATCACAGCACTAATCACAGCAAGGAAATGTGTATTTTTTTTGTCTTAATGATTGCCAAGTTACAAAAAAAGCTTGTTTATAATGTGTACAAATGTAAATAATGTTTCCATGTGATTTGCTCGGACCAACGTTAGTTCCTTCCTAGAATGGACAAAGCCATCCGAGCTCAATATTACTATTAGCAATGTGGTGGCTCAGTGGAATTCCACATAACCAATTTGAAAGAAAGATAAAAAGTGAAAGGTTCCTGGCAAACAGATTGCCCACGGAACCGCTGGGCCCATACGAGCCCACAGATAAACAAGAGGACCTTTTAATAACTTGTCATCATTCTTTTGAGGGCACAATGTCCTCCTATATCTAGAACTGGGATAAACTGGTAAACAGACGTAAAGATATACTACAACAGTACCATAAAAACTATTAAACTGTTGGCCTGCACTATGAGCGTATAATGCGCCGTGAAAGGAAGTGGGTGCCGTACCACTCTTCATCTTTGTGCGTCAGAAAGAAGTCCTGCATCTGCTGCCGGCGGTAGTCCATCTTGTACTCGTTGTAGTGCTTGACGGCGTCAGTCTCGTCCACCGAGTCGTCCAGAGACACCAGGAACTCCTTGAAGCTCTTCATGATGGGAGGCGGCGGACCCAGGTCCATGTCATGGATGTTACCAAGCCTAGAAACCCCAGACACACAGCAATGTACAGTTCAACCCCGAAACCTTAACGGGTTATATCCCGCGTTAGCGTTACCGTATCGGCTATACAGCCAAACTGACACGCCCACCAAGAGTTTAATTGAGCCTGAGTAACATTTCAGGAGAGAAAAGGTTGACCCTAGGGGGTTTCTGTTGTGCACTGATGCTAGTGGAGATGCCCTGAATAGTATTTATGTAATTAAAGCATGATATATAACCAATGGCAAAGACTTAAAGCTTCAGTCATCAAGACAAGTCATAGTCTGATCACTAAAAAGAAAAACAGAAAAGTTCATATAAGGCTTGTTGTTGGGACTTCAAAGAGCGGGCCACATGCAGGTCACATTCAGCCCAGCAGGCCTCACCTTGCTTGGATAGGGATGCCATGATGAGGCTGCATCAGGTGCAGGTCTGGGTGGCCCCAGTGCTGTGGAGGGGCATAGCTGGGCCCCCCACCGCCTCCACCACCACCACCACCACCGTATCCCAGGTCATAGCCTCCATGGTAGTGGTCCCCACCATGGGCATCCCTGCACATAGAGACCAGAGCTTTGGAACGAGAATACACTGGCTGTGTACTCACTGGACTCATTTAAAACAAGAATACACTGGATCTGGATTATTCCTTTTAAGCAAGAGTACAGTGGACATAGGAAATGTACTAGCCAATAAAAACAATAATATAGTGGACAGTGGATATTAACTTGACATTTAAAACAAGAATATAGATGAGATGTACTCGTCCTTTAAAACAAGATGACAGTGGAAGGCGAAAATGTACTACTACTTCTTCATCATGTAGGGGACGCGTTTGGATAAAGATCAGAACAGTGAATCCAGATCCATATTTACATACAGCAGGGAGAGTTTTGGCATCTTGCTCAATGACTCTTACAGGCTAGGCTGCATACTTTGGGGATCCAATCTGCTAGCTTCTGGCAGGCATGGGAATTGAACCTCCTAGCCTCTAGACTACACTCCCCGCGCCCATCGGGTATGGGGGGCCAAATTCTTACCAGTCTCTCCTCATGCGTTTCTGCTGTGGGTTGATATCATGCCTGGGAGGGGAGAACCTCTCACGACGACCTCGGTCATAATCCCGATACTCGGCCCGACTCCGCCGTTCCCTGCTGCCTCGGTCCCATTCCCTGACACACGAGAAAGGTCGGGTTACACACCGTACACCCGGCAGTCTGTCCAGAATGTTCTGTTCATTCAGGAATCTTTGTGCCTTATCTGGGAGCTATTTCTTCACCATCTGTACTTTACCTGTCATTCCAGTCATCCCGACGCCTGTCATCTCTCTCTCTTGAACGATCAAAGTCACTCCGTTCCCGCCTAAACTTATCTCTCCTCCGGCGATCGTATTCGTCATCGCTGTCACCCATCTCTACGGGGAGGCAGGATAGCTGAGCAACATGGATGGTTAATTAGTCTCATTCTGACATAATTAGGTATTCACAGTGGGATTCCACATCTGTGGATACCAATTGTTACTCTAGGGATTCCATTATTATTGTTTGGGTTTTTAAGTTAAATGCCTGGTCAGTTTTCTTATCAGTAGTATTAAGTGTTTTGATAATTGTGGGGACAGCTAGTTTACTAAAAGCAAGAAGGGGATGACCCGGCGTTTTCTAAGTTGGATTACCAAGGCTCACCACAATTGGTAAAATAAAGGGCCATGGTCCAACAGTTGTATAGATAAGTTACACATGATTTACCCTAGTAAATAAAGCACTTCATAATGAATGTAGTTTTATTGGGGATAGGATCATTAAATTAAATATTATCGTTAATGCAGCACTTGTACAACAGGTGGAACGTTAGTGTAGCGTGAGTAGGTCGGATGTGAGACTGCTCTTCAAACTAACAAGCCAACTTGTTTGCACTTGTAAATGCGCAAAGAACTGCAATCGTACTCAATCACATCTCTGGGAGATATTTATTTCAGAGAGGGGGCCGCGCTGTAACCCACATGATAGCACTACGACAAGGCATCAGGTGCTTATGGCTTTGGTATCACTGGTTTACTACCAAAACTTGGGAGGACCACCTAGCTAACATTAGCCTAGAAGCTAGCGGCTAGCTGCAGACATCATCCAATAAAGGAAAATGGTAATCTTTAAGATATTTATAACAGTGCACTGTGCCGTGGCGAAATACACGAATTACTGTAGCAAACGGTTAGCAACTTCAAAAATCTTTAAATACCTGTTATTTGCACGATTTTCGTCCGACCCCCCTTTCTTCTTTTATCTTCTGTTCGGCTTTTCGTCTCGTACAATGATGACGTCATACTCAGTCGACGTGCGCCTCCCCTCATGCCCCACAGGGCCCTGGTAGGACCTCAGCACCTAACCCCCACAATTAGTATTTTGCCCCTCAATTTGCCAAATAATATGACATATGCAATTAATTGGCTTTATATTAACAATACCAACATAGAGCAGTGTGCAGTGAACCCTTGGCATAAATTATTGCTGTTATAATTGTTGGCCTACCTCATTAAGGCTGAAATATACATGCAGGTATAATTGTGGGTTTGAGGGTTTGATAATACATGATTGGGTATGATCACCGCTGATAACGTAAAATGGAGGGTCAATGTACTCATTGAAAGATGTGGTAGTGTAGCTGGTAGTATTTAAGGCATTTAAATATGTTGTTTGATTAGAACACCATAGTAATATTATGAGTTCAATGATGTGCTGCCCTTGAACTTCTTTATTTTTCAAAGGTTGCTGTAGGTAAGCCTACTATCATGAGAGAAATTGACTATATGTTTAAAGGTAAAATAATCATTATCTTGCCTATATAAATTAAATAAAGTGTGGGGAAAAGTGTGAGTGACATCCACATATGTTACTAATTTACACCTTCTGCCGCCCCTGAGATGAACCTTGGTCACTTAACTGACTCCAAGTTGACCCCCAAGAAGCTGTAAACCTCTCTATACCTGGATCACCTCATCCTGACAGGAACGCCTTTGTCTTTACTCTTCTATAGAGGCATATGTTTTCTTTGATTATACTTTGCTACTTTACTTCTTGTTGTTGCCACATATGTCAACTACCTCAAACCAGTGATTATTGATCATTGATCATTATTTTTCCTCTTCAAATCTGAGCTCACATCCATATCCGGAAGTGATTGCTCCGCAATTCTTGCTTGATGGACCCACAACCTCAAGATGTGTCTCCAATCAGAGTGGTATGGGGCAGGGAGGGAAACATTTGGAAAAATTGTGTATCCGCCACTCAATCATCTCATAGTATTTTTTTATTGCATTAATTTTGAAGTAATTATACTTAACTTCCACACTGATTAACTTGTCCACAATACAAATCATGGACATCTTCCACCAATCCAAATTAAACAAATACAAAATCTTAAAAAAAGAAATCCACCTGTACAGAACACCTATCAGACTGATCGTTCTGAGGCATTTCATATTTCACACTTATTTTGTAACACCTTTCTTTGTCCTTGCTCTAAATTTCCATTGCTTCTTCATGTAATCCAGAAGAACGCTAGGCCAGACACGCATGCTTGTTGGTTGGTCACTCATGACAACCTTAGGCAGGTCCGGGGCCTGTGGTGGAGAGCTCCGGCCAACTCTAGATTCTCCCTCCAATCCGTAATTCCTCTCTGACTGGTCCCGGTTGATGGAGAAGATGTTCTGGTGAAAGGCATAATCTGAAACAACCTATTATCAGCACAAACATAATGGTGAGTAATGAAAGGATGAATGAAGCTTATTAATATCAATATATCAATATAAATAACACATTTACAAACACCTTATAGGCACTAGAATATAGTATGCATTGCATTATACAATATATTTGAAGTGAACATTTTGTATTCAGTCCTATGCATCAGGTAGGCCTGGCCTACACTGATTCAAGCTTAAAAAAAGCGTTACTCCTTAATGAGCGGTTCATGGGAGACCCCAATTGAATATGCAGTGTGTCTGCTTATCTTTCGCCACCTCTTTGTGCTCAACAGCCTAATAGAAAAGTAAGTGGGTTTGATGACTTTATCTCTCAACAAGTAGGCCTGTTATATCTGCGCTATAGTATCTAGTATCTATATCTACACACTCACATCGGCACACGCCAACTGTTCACAGAAAGTGGGAATATTTCTTACTCAAACAGAAGCATTGTTGTATAAATGTCACAACTTCACACAGTAACAAGATAATAAGGTGCCCTGAGTTCGAAACTCCCAGTGTCTGCATCTGAATTCACTGTAAGCTTTGGATAAAAAGTGTCTCCCCTTTCAATAACTAAATAGTAGTATAATTATGTTATCCCAGGACCCTTTTTCAACATTGCCATCATTCAGTGCTTAAATAGAAGCACAGCCAATATAAGAAGACAACATTTGAGAAGGTCACCAACCTGTTCCTGGAGGCGCTCTGCAGAGGAGAGCACTGCTGACGAGGAGACCAGCAGTAGAAGAAGCAGCCAGGACCACGGTCTACAACGCCAGGAAGGCAAGCAGCAAGACATCTCTGTTCCCAACCACTAACGACTTTAGTAAAGAGTTTAAATTTGCTCATGCCTCAAGCTACATGAAAATAGGATGACGTGGACAAGTACATGCTTTTTTTCCTCCTTGCTAAAGTTTTCATTGTTTCAAGGAATGGCGTACGGATTAGCGTCATATAATGTTAACTTTCATGCTTAATGAATGCCCATATGCTATTCACCTCATCAGCCTTTGATAAGAAAATGAAACCATGAACTATTGTTCTCACACATTCTGGAAGCACAGACGTCCTGCTAATGGAGCTACTGTTTATATGCAAACACCTACTGAGCCTGAATAGACATTATGTGAAAGTAGTCCTATAATTAGCACCTGCTTGATTCTTTGCCTGAAAGGTGCCATGCAGAGGCCTTTTAGAAACCATGTTTGTATGCAAGGATTAAGAGAGCTGCCTAATCAGCCGCAGCATGTCTCAGAATTACACACCAAGAGCTCATTAAAAATGAGAGGAAAGCTTTGATATTTTACGGGTAGAACTTGGGAGCCTGAGTATGTGGAGACCCTGTTTTCAGGTTGTCCAACGTAATGGTGAGGGGGAGGAGACACATGGCACACTTCCAAATTCGAAGCCAAGGGAGAACCTACCATGGCAATCCTAAACCTAAACATGTATAAATTAACATTAAGGCGTACGTTTGGTCATTTTGAATCCAATATGTTGCGTGACCGGCAAACTAAAATTAAGAGAAAAGCATTTTTATATCTCAAACTGATATACATCTATATCTTTCCATATATCTATAGATAAATCTATATCTGTATCGATATATATATTTCAATTCATACACACACCCACACGATACTTGAATTAACTTAAAAAGGCTCAATCATGTCATTTTTAATTAATCAACGTAAATCATTCATTTTTTAATGCTTTTTGAAAGTGAGATAGACAGGAAGGTATAGGAGAGAGAGGGGCGGTACACACTCTACCGGGTGAGCCACTGAGACGCCCCCGTAAACCATTCTTCATTCATTTTTCAACCAGCCGTTGAGTAGCAATTATGTTGTATATAAGTATTAAAAAAAAAACCTGTTTGCTGAATGGTGTCAAACACAATAAGATCAAATCCGGCTCATATTGAACCAACAACGCTCATCAAAGATGCAGTTGGAATTTAGCTTATACAAAAAAAGGTAAGACTTACAAAGGTCTCTTAACTGCAGTTAAGAAACAACATGCTATTAAAAAATATTTAAATATTTTTCTCAATTTAAGCAGCATTCAGCTCCAAGTGGCACCAAGGAAGAATCCAGGAGTGTATGTGTACTAGTATATTATAACATCTGATGTTTCTTATCCTAGCTAGAAAACATTAAAATGTGTGGTTATGTTATCCAAGCCTAAAATACAATGCATCTTAAACGGCTACACCATGTTTACAGTCAGTGTATGGCCCATCAGAATGATTTCAACAGGTGATGCAGCTTGAGTGTTCCTCAAAGCTGCATCACAAAAAGTGCAAGGATGTGTCAATCAAGAGTTGTGGCGATCTGAGTTACCATGTTGTGTTGGCAGTAGACATGGCTGACCAGCAGTCAGGTGTCAGCTGACTTTAGCGGAGTTAAGTCTAATGACTTTAATTAATTTAATTGTTTTTTTTTAATTATTATTACCAACGGGCCACGTAGTTACTGTTGACGTACAAGAAACAAAACTGTAGCATTTTGTCTCTTCCATTTCCGAGTGAAATAAATCACGCTGCTTTTCTTACAGTTAAAGACATTTCTATGGTTATACATTTTGCAGAAGTCCACCAAAAATGTAGTAACATTGTATTTTTTTTATGATTATGCATTTGAGAATACATAATGAAAAATAAAAAAAAATCGATTTCACAGGCTGCACTATATACAAACCCACTAACGTTTCTAATACAGTTGACATATTTGATCAATCCAAGAAATTATTTATGTACACAGATCATAAACAGACTCAATAATATTGAGTAAAAGCAGCTGAACTGTTAACTATAGGAACTCAAATTACAATGAAACACATTTTAACCATTTAAAAGGCTTGCAAACAATAATAACAAGTTAGAGTCTTAATAACAATTAAAAGAAAGTGTTAAAAACACAGATATCATGAGGACATCATGATGTATCATCTTGGTAAAAAAAAGAAAACAGTTTGGAGCTGAAAATTGTCCAAAAAACCCTTATATTGTCTCGGTTAGTGCTTATGGAAAAACTTTCGCATAGACAATTTCTTTCTCCGGCAATTCTACCAGCACTAAATGTTGTTTAGATTTAGATACATCTATTCCAAATGTATCCCCATTACCAGCCTTAATATGTTGTGTATTCAATAAAAACAGAAAATTTTTTACCAGTTTACCAAATATTAACAGACTTAAATAACAAAAGAAAAATCAGAAATGTTAAATATTTCTGATACATTGCACAGTTTCTAAAATGATTACACTAGGGCCAGGTGTTAGAAGAGAGTATTGCTGAGGAGTGTTGATTAGCCAACATTTAGGTGTAATCCATTCTTTTCTTTGCATTATTGCTTATATTACCTCAAACCTATGTGTAATTGGATTCCTCAGGCTTAGGATAAAGTACAGGTTAACTCCACGTGTGATACGATCGCTACATATATCTATACGTGTCAGTGGTAGTGGTGGTGGTTCAATTAAACATTTGCTTTGGCTCTATGAAATACATAATGTGCATAAACAGATTACAGATTCTTGGGGTTAGTATTCTGACACAATCACACTAAAGTGACAAGTGTTTTTCCAAAATCTCCACAGCTAAAGACAGGGTCACGAGTGATGACTACACATCCACGCGCACACACTGCTAGAGGCGGCGGTCAGGTGAGGGCACGCCTCTAGACGGAATCCCCATCAGGACAAAAACAAATCTAGTAGGCTAGAGACTAGAGTAGACCAGGGGCTTGTGGCGTGCCCCCACCCTTCCACTCACACGTCCAGCGCACCTCTCCCCAAGAGCCGGGCGGTGTCGTCTTCGGTGGGCTGCGTGGCCTCCCCGGTCTCCTCGCCCTCCGAGTCCGAGCTCTCCGCGGGAGAGTAGTAGCCCTGGTAGCCCAGCAGAGGTGAGTCACAGCGGGGGGACGGCGCCAGGCACTGGGCGGTGGTCACGGAGACGGTGGCGCAGTAGGAGCTGGCCAGGCTGCCGGACGGGGAGCCGGGGTTGGAGGGCCGAAGCAGCGGCGTGCGCTCAGAGTCACCCTCGCCGCCGCCGCCACCGCCCTCGGGGTCCCGGCGCCGGGCGGTCACCTCCACCTCCTCTTCCTCCTCCTCCTCCTCGGACTCTGAGTGGTCCGGGTTGGGCCGGGTGACGCGCTGCTTGCACACGGGGCAGGTCTTCTTGCTCTGCGTGAGCCATGGATCCACACACTTGGAGTGGTAGGCTGGGGAAGGGGGAGGACAATGGGTGTATATCAATGGGAAAAGATTGGATATCTCTGCACGTTCAAGGTGTTACGCAAAAATAAATAAATAAATTTTAATTTAATTTCACAAAACATTTCAGTGTTCACTAAAAAGGACTCCTCAAAAGTAGTCCCTCCAAAAAAAAAGAATAACAAACCAAAAAAGTAAATACAAATGACAAACGCAGTAGAAGAAACAAAGCAGTGAATAATTGAATTACCATGAGAACACGGCAATACTCTCAGCTTATCTCCGTCTTCGTAGTCATCCAGACAGATTGCACAAACATCGTAATCATCACCTAAAAAAAGTTTAAAGAGTGAGTGAGAAAAATAGTGTGTGTGTGTGTGTGTGTGTGTGTGTGTGTGTGTGTGTGTGTGTGTGTGTGTGTGTGTGTGTGTGTGTGT
>JAOPUD010000145.1:3683927-3698072 GCA_027122715.1 Trisopterus minutus | reverse complement strand
TGTGTGTGTGTGTGTGTGTGTGTGTGTGTGTGTGTGTGTGTGTGTGTGTGTGTGTGTGTGTGTGTGTGAATCTGGTACTACTCCAAGGCAAATGTATTTTGTGGGTATATTACATGGAAATTACATTACAGTAATTTCCAGGAAATGTCCAGAAATTCTCCCAGGGGTTACCTTTTCTAAACTTGTGGATTGGAATGCGCTTCAGTTGTTCCTTGGAGAGGCGATTCCTCCTCAACCGTTTTCTGTACTGCACACAGCGTACAACCTGATCAAATAAGTTAGAAGAAATAAAGATTAAAACAGGACAATTTACATATTTGATCATAGCAAAAGAAAAAGAGATCTATTATATAGATTCATTCAATGAATGATAATATACAAGTTTCACTTTTTAAATGGAATTATTGAAATTAAGTGCATTTTCCACAATATTCTAATTTATTGAGGTGCACCTGGATGCAGAACAACCCGCAAAGCCATTGGAAATCATCACCATGGCAACACAGCAGGACCACATACCATGACGAGGCCCATGACCAGCATGATGAGGCCCACCACTCCCGTGAAGGGAATGAGATAGTACACAAGCGGGAAGGCCACCTCCACCTTCAGAATCACATAAGCCCTGGAATCACAAGAAGCCACACAATATAGAGGGTTACAACTTTTTTTTATGTTTTAAGGCATGTAAACTGGATTTTCTTACAACAACAAAGGTTTGTCTAATGTGTTCTGCCAATTAAATAATCCTAAAAACACATTGGTATTTTTAGATACCTTAAATAATGGCTTTAAATTGTTTAAAACTGGGCTTTAAATAAATAAAAAAAATGCAAAAGTTTCAAAAAGGCCAAATGGCCCTATGTTCTTACCCTTCGTCTGGAATTATATGTTTCCGGAGATCTTGGGAGGCATAGTAGCTGGTGAACACTGCAGGGATGTCAATCTCCTCCGCGATGGTTTCTACAGGCAGATAGGAGTAAAGACTACCATTGACAATACACACATACAGTATATATGTATGTATATGTCTATTTCTTAAGTGTATTTGCATGTGGTCGTAGGTCCCCTCCGGGCCGTCTTGGTTCCCTCTTGGTTCTAAAGGCTAGCCTGGTGGGGGCCGCCAAGTGAGAAAGGCCCAATGAATGAAGTGCATCTGCTTAGAGGAGGCCTCACCGTTGCTGGCGTTCATATTGAGCAGGATGTCCGAGTACATGTTGTGGATGATGACAGCACTGTAGCCAGCCTGCTGGGCATGCAGGACCTGGGAACAAAATCATAGACTTATTATCTTACTGCATGGGCCTTATTCACCTAGCGGCCATCTTGGTTATGTACAAATAAAACACATTTATAAAAAAATATATATTGTCAAACACACACACACACACACACACACACACACACACACACACATACACATACATAAATTCGGTCTGATTTGAATTCTGAGCAATGACTGACCTTTATGTCGAAGTTACATTCATAACGTTTGATCAGAACTATGAATTTAGTGAGGTTGGCATTGCCTTGGGGGGGCAATGGGGGTGGGTCTATTGCTGAACAGGCATTCATTGGACGAGACGCCACCAACACACCCTGATGGACAGAAGGAAACAGCATTATGAGGGGTTAAGAACAATTGTTTGGCTCTGATCATGCTTCTCTTCTTCTTTCTTACCTTTAGACCCTCCTGGGGGAGTTCAGCACCAAACAACGCCGGCAGGTCCTCGAACAACGATGCACTCATATTCACGTAATGCTACAATATACCGGAGAAGGGAGGAATAAGGAGACATTTAGTGGATTACAATCAAATGGAATTGAATTAATCACAGATTGGAAATTTGGTAGATTTGCTGAAGTATAGGAGAGTAATGACCATTAAAAAAGAAATGCAGTTAATAAAATAACATGCGAAAAAAATAGACATCCATGTAAGAAATGAGTCATAAATGCTATATATAGCTTTTATATGCTACATTACATACACTATTGATTATCCATGCAAGGGAGAAGACTCACTGCATAGATGTAGGCGTGCGTAGGTGAGGGTGTCAATGTGCAGCACAGAGCCAGACAAAGGCCCAGCCGAGCGCCGATGTCCCACACGCCAGAATCCACCATTCTGCCTTCCCAAGGGTGCTACCGAACTGTGGGAAATCATGGAGGAGAAAGAAGTACATGTTGATGTAGATGTAGATGTAGATGATGATGTAGATGTTGTGACTCTAGTCTTATACCATACCATGACATTGTAACACTCCGATCTCCCCCACATGAAGCGTGTGTCTATTTTACGAACCGTGATTCTTATCACATTCCTCAGTGCCTGTAGGACCCTAATTGGTAATCCCAGTGTTGACCTAACTGGGAACCCAGTGTTTACCTTCACTTCCGGTTTCCGGTTATGGATCTTATCGGTTTATTTGGGAGTCAACACGTGAAATGTAAATGACACAACTGAATATCTGGTATGCATGTCGAGTCTTTGTCGATGGTAAAAACCAACAACATTAAAGCCACTTATTAACGAGACTAAACACCGTGTGTTAGGGTCCTGTTCCAGATGATATCAGTGGCTAGTTAGGTCCTGTTGCATGTCCCCCTTAACGATAAACCACAGCGAAACAACCCGTTAATCACACTGTTTCGGGTAAAAATGTGTCATATTAACTGTATTTCGAAGCATCTCTTTGAAACCAGTGGATGTGGATTATAGTTAACGTTAGCTAATGCTCATCTAGCA
Organism: Trisopterus minutus; assembly: GCA_027122715.1. Classification (NCBI taxonomy): domain Eukaryota; kingdom Metazoa; phylum Chordata; class Actinopteri; order Gadiformes; family Gadidae; genus Trisopterus; species Trisopterus minutus. The sequence goes on along the minus strand of JAOPUD010000145.1, from coordinate 3,695,323 downwards.
AGGAGCCGAGGAACACAACAACCCGAACCCAACCGAATGGTCACATAGTCACATTTGGATAAATATACGTCAACTCATAAAACATTGATTGATTAAAAAAAAAAAACCGTCGTCCGTGAGTGGACATACCTTAAATTTGCTTCACGTTAACTTTGTTGTGGTTGTTGTTGTTTCTTCTTCTAGTTCTTCCTTGTTTGTGTAATGTGTTGTGGTGTCGTAGTCGTGTTAATACGACACCCTACTGCCCCTGCTGGCCCGGAAGAAAAACAGCTGCCCTATTTTTATTTAACCTTTATTTATTCAGGGAAGGCCATTGAGAGCAGGCTCTTTTTCAATGACTTCCTGATTACAAATACAAATAAAAACAGAAATTTAAATGTGCAATAGATTAACAGTAGGTCAAACAGACAGAACAACATTTCAATACATATAAATAATACAATACAATGGGACAATTAAGAAAGCTATTTAAAACACAAGCAATCCTAATTGAATGTGACTTCAATAATCCCCTTGAACTTCTTCACATGCTTGTGTAATTGCACTAGAAAATCAAGGGCAGGAGTCGCTGCTGGGGCTTATTACCTGTATTATGCAACATTTATTCAATAGGTAGAGCAGGCATCATGGTTCGGATGGGTAGGAAGGTCATTATGTATAAAATAAATAAAGAACTAGAAGTTACTTTTATTTTAAATAATCTATGGTAGGAACATGCATATTGTTTAAATGTCACCGTAATTAGTCACTGTTTTATCTTTATTTTTATGTCAGTGGTTATATCCGTTTTATTTACATATTTTTTGTGATCCTCTGTGTTAACACTATGATAACAAAGTCAACCAATGAACAAAAAAATCAAACAAAAGCAGTGTGTGGCAACAATGAGCCAAATAACCTTTAGAATCTTTTCCCTAAAACAGCATTTCAGGATTTTCTTTTTCAATGGCTCACTTGAACTCAGTTGAATAGAGCTACTGAAGTTTGCTCTAAACATTCAATAATCCTTCAATAACTATGGATACATTTTACTGTGTAATTATGCCTTTTGCACAATTATTTCATTATGCCCATAACACAAAAGTGTAATTAAATGTCTTGTCAGTGGCATTTGCATCGCCACTGTAGCCAAGAAGTCTATACTGAGGCCAATCAGCTGACTTGTTTGTTGTGTATTCCTTTATCTGGTTTGCTTCCAGACCTGCAGAACTGTCCACTTCACCCAATTTAACTTGGCCTGACTTCAGCCATGAAGTCAGGCAGATTATTGACTTCAGCCATGAAGCCATGAAGTCGTGTGTTGTGGTGTCGTGGTCGTGTTAATAAGACACCCTACTGCCCCTGCTGGCCCGGAAGAAAAACAGCTGCCCTATTTTTATTTAACCTTTATTTATTCAGCCATGAAGTCAGGCCAATAAACCCCATGATTAGTCAGGCCACTAAACCCCATGACTAAACTCTCCAAGTTGGTCACTCCCACTCGCCTTTGTTATCTTTGTATTAATTATTGTATAACTACCCACAATGCAGATGTCTTCCCCTATTTTCGCTATAAGATTCTTCTTCACCCATTGTCTCACTTAATGTATTCTTGCTACTTGGTTCTTCCCATGATCTTCCTATGATTAAATCAAATATTTTGCTGGCTGAAGCGTCCTAAAGATAAGTAATTCTTCATCACTTATTGATATGCGTCATTGCACTGAAGGCTGGCGTTCAGTAAAACTCATTCTGAAACAATTAATTTGGGACACTTTTATTTTGTTGAACATAACTTAAGTGCTGTGTCAAAATCAAGTAAACCAGTTTCAAGCAGATCAAGCAACACTTTAATCAAACACCTCAACATGCAAAGAGTTCAAGATGTCAATTCTAAAAGAAAAGGCTTGCATAGTGGTAACAAGTTATGTAACATAAGAGTCCATTGCTTCTTAGAGGCGTGTGGATATGAATAGCAGGCCCTAGGTCTGAACACAGGCCACACTGCCCTCCGGTCCAAGATGACATCATTTCACCGAGTCCTCACGACAGTCTCAATATGCTCTTAAAAGAAATGAGGCACACAGCACCTGACAAAAAAAACAACAAGGTGAGCAAAAAGAAAAACTCAAACAAGCAATATGATTTTTTTTTTAAGAAAAAACAAAACAGGTGAGGCATCCATTGTGAAATATAAAAAGGATATTATATATTTTTTATTAAAAATAAATCAAAGGATGAATACTTACAGGAAATCTTTCCCACAGCCTAGAGGCCCGAAGAACATTTCTGTTGGTGAACAAACTTTCCTACAAATCCCACTCAGACTGGGGCAGGACCAGGGGAAGGCTGCTGCCTCATTCTCAACAACTGAAGGAACAACCAGCATGGAGGGTTAGGGTCTGTTTCTTTCTTTCGCTCCATATTTCTTTCAATCTGTATTTTGTTCTTTCTCATCCAACGGCCAAGGGGCTGCACATCCAACTTGTCCAAGATGTGGTCTCATACTTCTCAGGTGAATTAAACCCTTTCCATCCAAACAACGTGTGTATTTGTTTGAGCGAAGACGGCTGGCCTTACTTAGCCGAGTGCTGCTACATTAAACACACCGCTTCGCTCAGTTCATAGCACAATTCCACTGCACAGCTGGATTCCTTGGTATCCATGATAACCTTTTTAGTTTTCTATAGCTTAAACCACAATAAATCCAAGACACGCACACATCACAAGAGACTCAGAAGAAGATCATGGGACAATAAAACGGAAGAATACAGAATCAGTATCAAGACGACTCACAGCCATGACTTACAATTCAGTGCCAGGACAGCCAAGAGAAGCAAAACCCAGACTCGGTGACAAGACATCCTTAAACAGCACTGTTGCCTCGAAGCAGTAGTGTATTCAAATGAAGGTTTCCATCCTTACAGGTCCAGCTTTATCTATGTCTCGGGGAGGCATGTGTGGTTAAAAGCACACAAGAGCCCCTATTCTATTTTTATTATAGAATTATGGCAAGCCTTGAAAGAACGTGCTGTACTTAATCACATTTAGGATAATTAGAAATCCAAGACCTTGTGACATTTGGTTGTCATGGGACAGGAGGAGAATTCTTGTCAAAGAGACAGAAAAACACATTTTCCCCCTCCTAATTTAAAACTCATGTTCCCACGTAAGTTATTTCAACGTGAGCGAGAGTACAGCTGTTTTGTCGAAATAAATAATATATCTGGTTATCACTCAATAAGTCACTCACTCTATTCTAATAAAGTATTTGAGTCAATGTTATGGAAAAGTAAGGATTAAACTAAGGCTAGCCGGCTTTAAGGAGCCATTTTCCAACTCAGTCCATTTACTTTTAAAGTGTGTATCGGTTGTATCATCCATAACAATCACCCAATATGTTGGTATATTATTTATTGTCAGTTTCTGCTATCATAATGAAGTCATGTTATGATATGACATGACATGAAAAACAAACATTTTAAATGACATGAAGAAAACTTCAGGCTCTGGAAGTCTATAGGGACAATGGGTCATTAAGTCCATTTTATGTTTCCAATCTCTGGGGAAGGCCATTAATGTTCCAAGTGAGACCACAATGAAATCTCGCTGGTCACCCGATAGAGGTAATGGAGAGGAGGTGAGAGGTGAACAGTAATCTGTGCCTCACTCACGGGACACCGCTGATGCAACACGACTGAGAATCTGTCAAGGCAACAACAAAGAACAACAATAACCCAGAATGGAATATTCAATGGGTGTTCAAATGTTTAAGTAAAGAAGCATTTAGTATAGCATTTATTTAAATGATGGATTAACCATTCACAACAGCCACATCATCACACACACACTGTAGCCTGTTTTTTCCATAGCATATTTTGTGTTTGCTTGAGGGTTGTGTGTGTGAGTGTGTGTGCATGCGTGTGCTTGTTTCAAGACTTTAATGTATTTTCTTTGCTTTATCTGTGTGATTGTAGTGTGCTTACTTGAATATTTGGCCTACAGGTTCCTCCCTACTTGATACTTTTGCCAAATGCTATTTTCTGCCTTATGTGGCTAAAATCATGATTCATTTCAGTGGTTCATCTATGCTTGAGATTCCACACACTGAAGCAGTCAAGATAATCCCAAATAAGCATAGCAGGCAATGTTTATTTCATTATAATAGCATTACAATAGTTGCATGGAGCCCACTAGCTAAGAACGTACAAAATACTCAAAAGTATTTTGTCCATTGTCTATAAAAACCCTACCACAAGGAAGAACTGTATCTTATCACACCGATAGTACAGATTATAACTAAAAGGCTACAATAGATTCATCTATCAATGAACCTGATTGACACTTGGCTACTAGATACAGTCCTTCTTTGGTAAGGGGGGATATTCAATTCGTTGCAATCTGCATCCTCATCGCTAGATGCCACTAAATCCCACACAGTGCACCTTAAACATCAGAAGCCTAAATACATACATAGGCTTACATGTCATAGACCTATACATATGCATAATGCATACAAATAATGCAAATTTGACACTTAATACTCTTCTTTTTTTTTAAAGACCAATATACATTTCGTAAAAACAACCCAGGCTATAGTTTGCAATGGATACGAGATAAGGAAGGAGGTTTTAATTCATTTGAAATTACAATTATTTGGATTACTTCCAACAGACAACAATTGTAAGAGTAGACTGGGGCATCAACATGAAGAGAATGAATTTGGATGCATTAAATATTCTTTATACAGACACTTTGGGACATTTTGCGGGTCTATGAGGTGACCGAATGCAACAACGAATTCCAGTTAACTTTGCACTAAATGCAGAAAACTGAATATAATAACTTTTTTACTTTTAAGGGTCCTTAAAAGTTGAAACTTTGAACATGAGCGTGTCAACTGTTTTTTTTTCTCCTGACCTTTGGGGAGCTGTTATCCAGCAAGGGTTGAGTATCTGTCCTCAGTCCCCTGAAAGCAATTAAAAGCAAGAGAGGGCAAAGAGTAATTATCAGGAGAGGGCTAAAGACAAAATGACCTCCTCTCCGTCTGATGCAACTTTGATGAAGCCTTGGCTCTCACAAACATGGTACACAGTCCATATGCAATTTATTTAATAATTATAACAAATAAAATAATAATATGCAAGATTTTATATCTATATCGATATATAGATATAAAAAATAAAGAAACGGTGTTAGAAAAGCTCATATGGATATTTGTGTTAACATTGACTATAACTAATTGTGTTTATGGCCCCATGTTCTATTGCTTCCTGGGCTGCAGCCCCCTCATAATATCACGTGATCTTACAGGAATACACATGTAGATGTACACAAGTCAAGTACAAATACAAGTGCAATAGTCCATCTATTGAGATGGATGCTGGCGACTGCATCAGTCAAAGGTAACTTGTATGCCCATTTCTTAAATTTCTAAATAAGTTGTGCATTCACCTTGTGTAAACTGACTAATATTTTATTTCCTCAGCTCCTGCACACATTTGCATCAACATGTGTGCAGACTCCACAAATGTGTCTGAATTAGGCGTGACCACATTCACTTTGGCCGCCTTCTCCGGCATGGAGCGCTTGAGCTCCGCGTACTTTTGCCTTTTCTTCTTTCTGTACATCATCATTATAGTAGAGAACACGTCGTTGATCGGGTTGATCTTGCTGCAGAAGAGCCTGCATGAGCCCATGTACCTGCTGGTGTGTAACCTGGCCGCCAACGGTCTGTACGGCAGCACGGCCCTGCTGCCGGCCATGCTGAAACACATCCTGTCACGGTCTCACCAGGTGACCCTGTCCTGCTGCCTGCTGCAGGTCTTCACCGTGCACACCTACGCCATCGTCGAGTTCACTATCCTCGCAGCGATGAGCTACGACCGCTACGTGGCCATCTGCCAGCCACTGCACTACCACATCGCCATGCCTCTGAGCAAGGTGTACACCATCATCGCCCTGACCTGGCTGTTGCCGTTAGGGGCTTTCCTGGCCATGTTCTCCTTAACGCTCAAGCTCCGCTTTTGTCAGCCCGTCATCGAGAGGTTATATTGTCTTAACTACTCGCTGGTCAGACTGTCTTGTTCAGACACGGGGTACATGAACATCGTGGGCTTAGTCACCGTGGTTTTTTACACGGTGCCACAGATTTTACTTATTTTTTACACATACGGGCACATTCTGAAGATCTGTGTGTTCTCCTCCAGAGAGTCTCAGTCCAAAGCCCTGCAGACCTGCACCCCCCACCTGCTGACCCTGGTTAACTACTCCATCGGCTGCTTCTTTGAAATAGCACAGAGTCGATTTGAGTTAAGTCATTTGACCTTTGAAAGTAGGAGCTTTATGTCTCTCTACTTTTTGATATTCCCCCCCATTCTTAATCCAGCCATATACGGCATGAGCATTAAGCGAATAAGGGCACCTGTGTTGAGATTATTCAACAGCAAGAAAAAGATCACGGCAACACCATAGCCAACAATGATGTTTAAGTATATCATGTAGATAGCTCGCTCTACAGAATAATTACAGAATAAGTGAATCTCCTAATGCTCTCCATCATTAATCATTTGAGCTATTTGAAAAAGTTTCCTTATGCCAATACTGCATTTATTATAAGACATAATGTTCTCATGCATGTGGCAGTCGTATATGTTCAAAATCCTTATCCTTAAATGTTGTTAAAAAACTGTTTACAAAGTATGAACTGGAGTATACATACATTTTTGCTATCTTCCCTGATTGAACTATGATGGTAGATTGACAGGCAAAGTAGCATAACAGGGAGGCAGGAGAGAGAGAAAGAGAGAGGTAATATAAGAGAGAATATAATGTGTGTTTTATCATAACCTTGACACCTTGATCACCACAAATCCACAAACCATTATGGGCACACAAATTTCACGCAGTGCAGTTTTAAAACGTTTTAACGTTAAAACTTTTGTTAATAAATACATATGGGAATATATATATAAATGCACGGTTTAAGGATCACTGTCAAGTATATCGTATAAACTTTAAGAGCTGTTACTATGAAAGTTTTAAATAACCCACTTAGCTTAAATATTGTCATTATGAAAGCCCTTTTAGGTGCATAAAGATTGTGATATGAATGTTTATACTGAACTGAATTAACCAACAATACGACTGATGTAAGTCCAACATGAAATGTAGGATTTAGGATGGCCCAGATTTCTCTGGAGCCAAGTCTGTCCACGTCAGGGTGTCCTGAATTGTATCAGGGCATTGGACAACAGACGCTGTGATAATAATGACTGTCAGCACTGCTATTTTGCATTAAACAATATGTTTTGGCTAAGAAAAATGCAATAAATAATACCAAGGAGAAGGTACATTTTGTATCGTGTGTTATTCCTCTGTCTATTTGCAGTGTTTGAAAGGAGTTAGGATTCAAACCTTTTCCATTTAAAACACACCCACTTAGAAAGAGCAACAGACATGAAGCATGACTTAGTTTTATTGAATACAAAAGTACGCTACGTACAATATAGCACACTGAACAATGTCAGTCCCACACAAATGGCGTTGTATTCCACTTTAGCTTCACATGCATGCTCATACACTGAACATTATATAAATACAGTTATCCATCTCTCGAGGAGAGTACTTCTCGAAGTAAACCGTATAACAGTGAATAATTATTAAAAAAACACAATGTAGAAGCTGGGTTAACACGGGTGGTATCCAGATCAGACATCTTCAGGACTGCAAAACCATTTACAAACATTCAAGTGGAAGGCATGCATACAAAAATAGACAGGTCGACTCTGGTCATTGCTTAAGAATCGACAATATGGGCTCGTTATTGCCAGGGTTTATGTTTCAGTGCCACAATATTGGAGACTTATATTTTTTACTTGATCAATTTCAACGTTCATGGCACAGTGTACAATCACTGAGGGGCAGCACTGGATTCACAACAACATCTGTACCCCAAAACATTGTGTACTCACTGCCATTGTGTCACACTAATATAAAATATATATATACCTAGCGACCTATATACATGAGGATCAGACATTATTCAAAATACACACATGCATAATGAAATCCTGAAAAATACAGTTGGTCTGTACAGCTGTGAGATCACCAGCCCTAGAAACACTGTACAAAAGCTGAATCAAATCATTTCATCCACAGAAAAAGGGGGGACCGGCCATGCAAGTAAACCTTACAAAATAAAAGGCTTTTGAATTCAGATGGACACAAAGTGCTGATGTGCAAACGGCGATGCCCTTCGTCTTCACTAATATCCAACGAGAGATCATCGCTGTTCATTTTTTGCATTGTGCGGTATACTTTCATCTTTTTAAAAGAGAGAGAGAGAGAGAGAGAGAGAGAGAGAGAGAGAGAGGGGGAGCACGGGTGGAAGAGGTACAGCCTGTCTCTTGCACTCAGGGCCTGTATTGAGAGACACTGCTGGAGGAGAGATGCAGAGGAAGGCTGGAAGAAACCTCTGGTCTCTGGAGGAGGATGGGGAAGCTGGCTGGCAGACCGACTGGCTCACTGACAGGCTGACTCACTGACACACTGACTGAACAACGGACAGGCCCGTAGCGAAGGGCTGAAAGGTAGGCAAGGTGGCTGATTGACCGACTGACTTACTGGCTGATTTACAGTTAGGCATGGTGACTTGTAGCTAGGCAGGGTTGCTTAATGACGGACTCGTTTGCAGGTAAACAGGGTGGCTGGCTGGCTTGCAGGTAGGCAGGGTGACTGACTGGTTTGCAGGTAGGCAGAGTAAAGCTGACTGACTGGTTTGCAGGTAGGCAGAGTAAAGCTGACTGATTGGTTTGCAGGTTAGCAGAGTGGCTGGCTGACTGGTAGCTAGGCAGGGTGGCAAACTGACTGACTGGTTTGCAGGTACGCAGGGTGTCTGATGGACTGAGGCACAGGTCAGTCAGTGGTGTGTGGGGGATGTATCCGCTCTATCCAAAGAATCCCAACGACGGATCTCTGGGCTGAGGACTCTGCAAAGCAAGGGTTCAAATCTGATCGTTAACCTCTCCGTTTGTGTTTAAATCAACCCGAATGAAGTACTTTTTTTTTTAGTTTAGAACCAAATACATTTCCCATTTCCCCAATGAATAGGTCTTTCTATTCATATCACACATATAATGTTGTATATACACATATGAGTTTATAGATATCAAGGTCTTCTTCAAATAATAAATATATACCATCAGGTTCCACATTGACTAGTCATACACTTGCCCTTATTGTTGACCCATTGGTCAGGTCAGTAAGCCCCCTGTTAAAGTAGAACTAGGAGGTTAAAACAATGAGGTCACCATTCACCTCCTGCACGGGTGCACAGCCATTAGCAAACTACAAATCTGGTAAAGCGCTTTAAGCCGAACATAGCAGATCTCTCGATTTAACAGAGAATTTCCCCTATTTACTAAATCAGCTGAAAAATCACCTGGGGTTACTTTCCTTTTAAAGGAAATCTTCAAGATTTTTCAGCCTGGACCCTATGTTCAGAAAATTCAGATTAAGGGACTAATACCGTCAATAATTTTTATAAATGGTCCAGGATTGATTGAGAACGCTGAATTCGTCCTCTGCGAAAAGGGGCTACAATGTGATCCTTTGGGCAACCCTTCAATGTCCATCCTCTAAAAGTGTTTGTTTCTGGAGGCTCACGTTATATTCAGACATTTTAGAAAGGTACTGAGAAATACATCTTGTTTCTTTACTCAACCTTGGTTTGTTACTGTGTGCTCAAAGAGAAGTCTCACGAGAGTTGAGTTGTTGGGAGGAAGGGAATGGTGGAAAACGTGAGTTAAAGCTGGAGAGATGAGAGTAGGTAGACTACAGAAAGCGTCGCGTAATGTTATCTCAAAAGATTCGGGTGAGGACGAGAGCGAGACTTCAGAGCAAGACTTCTTCTTGAGCAAGACTTGTTTGAACAACAATAACAAAACCACACCACCACACCCCGGTGTCGCGTCATGGGACCTTTAAGCTCGGGCGAGAGGCGGTGGGCCGTACCTTCAGCGAGCTGTGCAGCACGCGGAGCCGATGGAGCTTCTCGCTCAGCAGGGGGTCGTTGGTGCGCCGGACGAAGGAGCGCTTGTACTCCAGGCGCGCGCCGGGCCTGGGGTCCGCGCCGGGGGACAGACTGGCCCGCTCCAGAGCCCGGTACAGGTCCCCCAGAGAGTCGGCCTGTAGCCTGCGCTCCCGCTCGCCGTCTGGCCAGACAACAACGGGCGTATTTGTAAGAAAAATTCAAATTTAATTATTCAAAAGTAGCCACCGTAAACATATTGATGGGCTAAAATAACATTGTTTGTCAAGTGACATCAATCGTGTGTCATCATTCATCAATATACTATAATTGTCTGCTCAGGTTTTCCAGTGGTACTGCAGATAAGCCAATGCAATGCCAAGTGATTGTGAGTATGTCATTTAGAATTGCTGGTTAACTTGGAGTCCCCTGCGGAATCCTCTATAACCACTGGGTAAAGCCCTGAAGGATTGTTAATAAATACTGCCCTCTAGCGGAACTCGTCTTGCATTGCGCTAAGAATTTTTTTATGGCACACAGCGAGGGCTGATTAAATATGACTGCGTGCTTATTGCAATTCTAAATCAACATCAATATCATATTTTTTTTTTGCTAATTCTTGTTACGTCAAATAAGCTGGTATGCCTTTCAGTTCTGGAGCATAGAGGTAGAGTTATATGTTTGTATTTTAACCTAAATGACATTCAATTACTTGAATGTAAATGTGTCTGTACACAACAACTGTTGGACCAACATACAATTATGGATTCATAATCAAACATTTGAATCAGTGATGATCACGTGAGATTCCCAGTGATAAGAATGAGGAGGAGTTCAAGTATCGCCCTTGAGCCAGGCGTCCCTCGTACTAGGAATCAGTTCCTTTACATCGGTGACTTACAGCAAGAGACAAAGCTTTGGGGTCTGTCCTGAGAATCAGGCCACACACGTATCCACGTATCTGTGTTACATTCTGCTTTGACCCAGGAGTGGCAGGGGAAGTGAATGGCGTCGCAGCGGGCCAATGGGGACGTGGGGGTAAAAGAACAAGGCCCGCCTCCCTGGGGCTCAATGCTTTGACTTCATTCAAAGCTAATGTGTACTGAAAGGGCTCCTGCTCGCTTCACCGTCCAATCACAGAGCCCCGGGGCACAGTGACATCTTTATATATCGGGTGAGGACGAGAAAGAGCACGAGAGAGGAGGGGGGGAGGAGAGAGAGAGACAGAGAGAGAAGCAAACAGAGAGAGAGAGAGAGGGGTGAGTTATAAAGGGAGAGGAAGGAAAAAATAATAAGAAAAAGAAAGAAGAAAGGGAGCGAGAGAGAGAGAGAGAGAGAGAGAGAGAGAGAGAGAGAGAGAGAGAGAGAGAGAGAGAGAGAGAGAGAG
>JAOPUD010000145.1:3648804-3660702 GCA_027122715.1 Trisopterus minutus | reverse complement strand
CATACATATTATAACATTTCAGAAAACGTACCACGGTCTGCAAAACAATGTGTGTGTACACTTCTCGATGTGGTTATTTTATTCTACAGAGTCCAATAGTGCAGCAGTGACCGCCCCTTTTCGAAAAGTTATGGTTCCGGAAGTAAATTTTCCATTCATTTTCACCGTTGACTTTTCGTAAAATCGTTATATAAAGAGTTATAAGCCTTGACCAAACCAATAATTCGTCCAGGTAGTCATACCCATGAAACATTTGTTTCAGAGCAAAAAATAAAAATTTGAAAATGGAATAAAAAGCAGGTACAAGACAGTGTACATCAGTTTTTGAACGAGTCAATCATCCAACAAACCATTGCGATAAAACCCACCCCAAGCTGGTGTACAAGGCATCTCGAACACGCCAACTCTTTCTATCTATCTCTGTCGAGATTTATATTCCCACGGCCCAGAAATAACTAGGTAGGCGTTGATTATGTACTGCAGCCTCCCTGCTGTGGGTGGCGGTGTGCACTACAGGCCGTCCTACTATCTGAACCAAGGAAGAGAAGTGAACTAGGAAGTTCAGGGCGGAAATGATCCGACCATGAACTCAGGACCTGAGCCGCACTTTCGATTTGTTTCTACGTCTAAAATATCACACAGTAGTAGTAGATTTCATTGGTTACGCGTGCGTAATTGGTAAATATTGGATAATTGGTTTAAGATACGGTAATAACCAGGGCTGTGTTGTGTCTGTGTCACTGCAGACAACATTCCCTTATCTTCCTGCCGTTGAACATTGAACAAATGACTGCATGTAACTGAAAAACAAAATAATGGCAGACAACGAACAGGATTACTCGGATTCGGACAGTTTTCCCTTTGGGGAAGGCGTGTCTGACCGAGGAGGGGATTTCAATGAGGGGGATGATGATGATGAAGACCTATACTACATCCCTGAGAGGAGACCTTCTCTGGATCTGGGGCAGGATGGATCTTCACCCGGAGATGATGCCCGATGGTGGTGAGAAGAGATACTACTTAATTACTCTGATTAGAAGTTTGGGTTGGCAAACTTCTTCACTTGATAATGGTTGGAACCCTTCTGGCTTATATTTATATTTTGTTTTGGTCCCATGATCAGGATGTGAGCTGGTCGTATGACCCTTTTTGTACTCTGTAAGATTCTTATCTACAATATTTAATGCTGCGTTTGCTTCTCCAACACAATTTGTTCATTTTTATTAAAAAATTATTCTATACTGTTAGGCTATTCCTTAAAATAATGATCACGCATATTTTTTTAATTATGTCTAAAGGTGCCAGCCGGCAGTTCTTGACTATACTTCTATGGGGAGCGACGGGACAAGGGATAGAGAAGAGTCAATGGATGGCCAAGATGAATCAAGGTGAAACAATAACGAGGCAGTAAAGTGTTGTTATGGATGAAGCACAAATATATTAATTTAATAAACATACATTAATAAACACAACTGGATGTGTTTTCAAGTAGAAGGGGTACTGTTCATCACGTGATCATGATTGCATTCTATGCATGCGTCTTCAGAGTTCTCCTGGAGAGCAACGGTTCTTTCTCTAGCGACTACTCCTTCAACAGTGACTGTGAGAGGACCACACGCAAGTAAAGATAACCTTGAGTCAAACTTCAACATGTAATATGTTTTTGCTATGTGCCTCCTTGAAATCATGCATTTAACACTTTACTGCCGTTGTGTACTTGTGTACAGGATCGGAAACAAAGGACACCCTGTGTCCGGGCGTCCTAAAAAAACTCCTCTTCTCAGTGACTTGAATGAACCGCCACACCCCGCTGTGACTGTGGCGTTTACGTTCCAGGTGGCTGTAAATTTCTGCATGCGTCAAATAATCATACATTTTTTGTTATAATTATTCATTATAATTTGGTTGTGTATGCTATCTTTGTCAACAGGCCATCAGTAAAACACTTGAGAAGATGCCAGAGGGGCATCTGAGGCACTTCAAAGAAACTCTGTGGAGGAATTACCCACAATCCCTCATTGATTCTCCACAAAGCATGGACCTGGTGAACCTAGTGGACCGCATGCTTGAGTCTTTTAACCTCCAGGGCTCTCTGCAGATAGTCCAAGGCCTTCTGGAGGAGATGGGGCAGGGGCAGCTTGTTAACCACCTCCAGGAGTTATGTGTTCAAAGTATGCACATCCCATTTTATATCTCTATGCATGCAAATCAAAATCATTCTTAAATCCCTTATTCATCATTGTGATTTACCCATTTTTGTAGATGAAGTCCGTTTTGAGCTGAAACAGAGTCTGAAGAGTAAATACGGGGACGTCCAGGAGGACTTGGGGACACAGGGAGAGAAGAAGCCCTTCCACGACGTGTTCACCGACCTCGACATGACCACAGTGTTGGACAATGGGCCCAATATTCAGCACGAATACAGGCACATAGAAAAATTAAACTCTCATCACAAACCAGCGCAACCCATCTCATCTAAAGATATCTTCAGCGGCACTTTGGTCGAGGACAAATGTGTGAAGGCTCTTCTGATGACTGGCATGGCAGGAACAGGGAAGTCCATGGCAGTACAGAAGTTCATTCTGGACTGGGCTGAGGACAAGTCCCACCAGCACATCTCTTTTGTCTACCCACTGCCCTTCAGAGAACTCAATGCCTTCCAGGGATCGGTGATCAGCATGCTGCAACTCATAAACCAGCTCTACCCAGAAACCAAAAAGTTGAAGGACATATGCTCAGTCAGTGGACACGTGCTGTTTGTCTTGGACGGTCTCGACGAGTACACCGAGGAGCTCGACTTTCAATTCACGGAGATCTGGTGCGACTTCAAGGGAGCCATATCCTTCAATGTGATGTTGATCAACCTCCTCCGAGGGAACCTGTTCTTCAACGGCATGCTCTGGGTCACGTCCCGGCCTCTGAGAGCCCACTGCATGCCGTCGGAGGGGGTGCATCAAGTGATGGAGGTACGGGGGTTTACCGATGACCAGAAGGTGGAATACTTCAAGAGGAGGTTTACGGACCCGGTATACGCAAATCAGGTGTTGGACTATGTCAACTCGTGCAAGACCCTCCACATCATGTGCCACCTGCCCCTGTTCTGCTCAGTGTTGAGCCAAGTGTTGGAGCGTAGGCTAACCGGGCACAGAGGGGATCTACCCAAAAGCATCACCCCCATCTACACCCAGCTTCTTCTCCAGCTCTTGTCCAAGCGAAGTTTCAGAGCGCCGGCTCGAAGCCCGAGCCAGGAGAGAGATTTCCTGGTGAGCCTGGGGAAGATGGCATGGGTCGCGCTGGATCAGGGAGAGGTGAAGATCTCAGTGGCCCACTGGAAAGCGGGCAGTGGGGTGGACATCAACGAGGCAGTGGTCAATAGCGGCTTGTGCACAGAGTTTACGGTGAGACAGTTTGTCATGTATAGTGAGACGGTCCACTGTTTTATTCACTCCACCGTTCAGGAGTACATGGCCGCCCTGTATGTTTTTCTAGAGTTCAGGAACCAGGGAATGGGTGTCTTCGAGGAATCATCCAAACGAAACCAGGACTTGAAGATGAACAGTAAACAGGTTTACTTAAGTGCTTTAGAGAGGGCCCTACTGCGCGAGGATGGGACATTGAACATTTTCCTGCGATTTCTCTTTGGCATGGCGTCAAATAGCAATGTTGAGCTTCTCAAGCCTTTCATCAGTTCTACAGAGAGTTGGCCATCTGTCGTTCAGGACACTGCTGCTCTTATTAGGAAGAAGAATGAAAACCTTCAGAATCCTCAAACTAGAGCCATCTTGCAGTCCTGTCTGGATGAACTGACCGCAGAAAAAAACAATTGAGTGCTACAGCATTAGTTTAATGTGGTTGTATCATTTCTAAGCTATAGTACTCTCTAAATCCCCATGGGAATGCATAAGCTTACATGAAAGCCCACCCAAAGATAAAATAACTATTGATTGCACATGTTATATCATTATTCAATTAATCATGTTCACTATTGTTTGCATTGATGCATTTATTTTTTGTCAATTGAAAAAATATTTAGTAATTAACACATTCATACAGATATACAAAAAAAAAAACTGTTTTCAACTGAACCAATACAAATGCTTTGCTGAACACAGTGTCATAGAATGTTCTCAATGTTACACGTCAAGTTTGCATCCAGTTTTGTTTGTTTCCTCAATGGTATTTCGGACTTTGGCGCAATACTTTTTTGTATTTGTTCGTAAAGTGACGTGCTTTTTGGCGACCCCTTCAGGATTCATCACCACACAAAGATAAGTAGAGCCCAAGTCCTCGGACGTCACGTTTTCCAGCTTCAGATCCCGCCGGACAATACCACCTGCGGTGGATCTGCAACAACAAGTCCATCTTTATTAATCGAGCTACTACCCATGATATGATGTATTGCTCCACAGTCAAACAATTGAAATTAAAGTATATTGGCAGTGCATTAACTTTGAAACGGTAACCAAAACACAATTCAACAGCAAACATGACAGGCTGCAGTTAATATTTCAAGGGTTTAAACTAAATGGATCTGTTTAAAGTCTCTTTATATATATATATATATATATATATATAGTAGGGCTAGGCTATACATAAAATGGGTAACAACCCTCACACTCACTCGTCCATCTCTGATATCCTGGAGGTGTTCAGCGCCTCGGGGAAGGAGTCGTTTACCAGCCAATAGATCACAGTCTGGTCCCTGTCACCGTGCGGGTCCGCCCTGCAGGTGAGAACCTTAGTCTCTCCTGCCGAGTAAACGAAAAACAAAAAAAAACCATAAACGTTTCTTCAGAGACTTCTGATATTTTGTTAATGTTCATAGGCTATTCATGTTCGTCAAATAGGCCTAATATGACGCATAAGAATAGTTCGCATAGCCTGTCCGTTACCTAGACAAACTTTTGGTCGGGCGTGGACTCGACCAATTATCTCTGGAGATTTTGCTGTGGAAATGTTATAAATGTTAATGACATAATACGTATAATCTGGTTAAATTAGGTTAGAGTCATCTATACAACTCACCAAGGGAGTCATCCGAAGACAGGAGGCAAAGCATCAGAGCTGAGGAAAAAGAGACGAAAGGTTAACAAAAGACTAATGGGCCACCAAAAAAAAAAAAGAGTCAAATACAAGATAATTATTACCGATAACATGTGTCTGCTTCATGTTGGCTTGGTGTACCTTTTGATATGTTCAGGTGTGCTATATATAGGCCTACACAAGTCACACTTCCCTATAGGCCCATACGGGGAATTTACGATGACTAATGGGATGGTTCTAATCCTTACATTTTCACGTGATTATCTGTACTTTCTACTCCTTACATTTTCTAAACAGCCTTGTTACTCGTATTTCATTTATGTTGTTTTCATTGTTTATAAACAGAGTGAATTTGATTGCGATTGGTTGAGAAGTATCAACATACACCATTCAATCCTATCACCCCTGCACGTTACAAATCACGTCACACGCAAGCAAGCTTGTTTTGAAGTGCGTATTGAAGCTGCAGTGTCGCGCTGCCGTCTACACACACTCCATGAAACACATGTTCATGCTCAGTAGCACTAGCACACATGGTTCTTTAATGTATTTGCATTATACTAAAATGCATTTATTTTCATTGGGCATGTATGAGGCTGAAACCGGTAGCCTAGTGGACCCCAAATGTTTGAACAAACATTTTAATGTAGCATTATAGTCATTAAGGCCTTTAGAAAGATTGTTTTCTGGGGGGAGGTTGTGTAGTGCCTATAGGCCTCTGTGCCGTGGGGCCTATAACATTTGATGGCTTTTTTTTCCCTTTAAATTAGTTATTTTTTTACTTTAAGTAGTTTTGAAGCCAGTACTTTTACATTTCTACTTGAGTAAAAAGCTTGTTCTACAACTTCTACAAAAGTCTTTTTAAACCCTAGTATCTGTACTTCTACTTGAGTAATGGATGTGAATACTTTTGACACCTCTGTTTAATAGTAACTCCACTGTTAGTGGACTACCATAAATACGTGGCAAAAAAGGGATAGCCGACAAACTGTAATGCAATAAAAATATTTAATGGATAGAACACATTTACTTAAACATTAAATCAAATTGGACAAGATTCAATCCACACTGATTGAATCATTCCAAATCCCAGTTGTGGCAAGTGTAACGTTAATTTACATCTGTGCAAATTAACTGATTATCATGTAATAAACCAAGTTATTTTCATACAATTACAAATTTGTTTATGTTGGTGATCTGTTTTTTTAAAACTTGGTTCAGAGACAGCTGTAACAGGGTGTTACAACCCTCTCCGGTCTCCCCATAAACGTCATCTCATAAGCTTTTTAGCGTTGTCCTTACACAAAAGACAAGGTTTGATATATTTGTACACTGGGTGACATTTATTAACAAATATTCATGAAAACAAAGGGTGACAACTGAATAGATAAATAAATGTATATGTCAATCCACCATCCGTCCAGTTGGTCTTAAATACGGTATTCTACTATGCTGAGTCACAAACGGAAGTACGTCCCCTTCAGAGGAATGGCAGTGATCCTTTCAGACCACAGGAAGTAGCGCTAAAACCACTTCAAGCCAACCCCTATAATATTGGAACGGTGTACAGAACGCAGGGCAAAATATTAAAACAAATCATAAGAGTGGCACTCTGCATAATGTCTGACGGCTATGTCAAAGGACAGTTTTTAAAAAGGTCATCCACAAATCCAATAATTAACCAGAAAGAACTACATAGGGGATATGGCAATGGTGACAAGAAAAGTAAAATGTTGAACAACAAGATCAAAGGAGAAAAGAAGGTGAGGGTCTGCTCCACATAAGGAGACCCTCACTATCATTTTCATTAGTGTTACGTCTTCCTCATCCTCATGAATTCATATGGAAATTCTAATTAGAGGGTCAAGAAAACAAGAAAAGTCAAAAAGGAGACAGCAGAGAGAACCAAGCCTACCTGCTACTACACAAATGATATTTGAGCACAAAAGGGGAGAGGACACAACCTCACTATAAGTTAAACAAAATATTGTATCCAAGTACGAGATACACGATATTCACAATACCATCAGAAAATGTTTGGAAGTTGAATTTCACTTGGTGATTAATATAGTTAGGCATAGTTCAGAAAAGGGGGGGGGGGAAATAAACCTACATCCAGTAAGATCATTTAGTATTTATTGTTGAAACCCAATGCATTGAGAGTACTTAAGACATACGTTCGGTGTGGGAAAAGCACCTCTCCATTTAAAACAAGCGATCCTGCAAACACTCAGAACCAATAACCATTCAAGTGTATTTGATGTGCGACGTGTTCAGAAAAAAGTTATAATAATCTGAGACATCCAAATTCATGTTACTATTAAAATTCAAATAAATTGTAAATACAGATATGTTGTGCCTATAGATACATACAAAAAGGTACATATCTAGACACATTGAAAATCTTGTTTTTGAGTTCTAGTTCGGCTGCTAGGTCCTGCAAGCCAGTGCATCTTCCTCTTTGTCGCAACAGGTGTGTCCATCTTGCCACCCAAAAATCATAAAAAGAAAAATCATTCAAGGCCAAGAATATAGTTGATTCCTTGGACAAGTCCTATAATAACCGGTTGCCAGGCGACAAGGTACCGAAGCCAGTCCAGGAGCTGTCCATACATAACGTGCGGTCTCTCCCAGCTTAGAAGTGGGTTAAGGAGTAAAACACATTCAGATACGTACAGGTCACTAAAAAGCAAGTAGGGGTTAAAGGATTTGATTGGTTTGTTAAGATCCCACATAAATTCTTGACATTGTCTATGTGGCGCATCTCCACTGGTGGGTACGCTTCAGACCCAGCATGCCTCCGCTCAGTAGTGAGGATGTGGTAAAGCCCAGCTCAGTTACGGCTTGTGTTTCCACCGCCGCCAGTACCCTTATGGTAGGGCCGGGTTTAAGCCGGACGGCGATAGTCACGGCAGCTACGTAAGCCTCATGATCTCATAGCAGCCGACACAGTGTGGCCTGCTAATAAATCGGAGGAAAAAGAAGAACGCGCACAATGAGCAAAGAGCAACAATGTAGGATGTCCAAGGACGGCAAACTTTTGTGCAATATTTTCTTCATTAAACAAAGCTTTCGTCGTTGTCCAGAAATACTGGGGCATTCCATTGCAACCAGTGGTTTCGAAGCGATACAAAAAAACAGGGATATTTAACAACCAAGAATTCACCAACCAAGAACTTAAATCTTAGCGGCATGTAAACAATCCAGCTGTGGGAGCTGCTTACACACGTTTGGAACCTAGTGGATCGCACCAACTGCCAAATTTGGGAACATGCCTACACTGCCAGAAGGGTCGAGGTGAATAGTCACGTTTGATTTACATCTCAATGGAGACAATGTCAACCGTTTACCTGGGGCCTGACCGGTACAGCAAGGCGTACATTGGACAATAGGGATTGAACCTTGTGCCTCTCGGGTTCAGAGCAACTCCCTAGCCACTGCTTTGTCCGTCCACCCCCCCTGAACTGTAATTAGAAACGGGAAATACAGACTTTATTGAGGGACAATATGCGGCTGCAGACAATAGGTCGAGACGTCATCGATATGGTATATTTGCGTACGACGTGCCTTTGGACACGTCGGCTGCCATGGGAACCAGAGGCATCACAAATTGTTCCGAGCCACAAAAAGGAAGAGGAACTTACGCTGAAACTCACTTCCGCCTGACCACTGAGCTACCTTGACATTTAAAACATGTGACCAAGCAGTCACCAGAGAAAAGCCATATCTGGGCATGACTCAGCAACCCTTCGGAAAAAGGAGTCCAGTCATAACTGGCTTCAACTTGCATTTTACCTGACATCTATTCTGTTGGAAAAAAGCATGCAAGCAAATATATTGCTTTTAATTTAAAAAAGCTTTTTGTGGATCATTGCTTCTAAGCCTACATTTCGTCCTGTAAGTGATTCAAAAGCATGTAACATATATCATATAACTCCCAGCGATGTCTTGAGACAGTATTGACAATATGAAAGCATGATATTTTTAGATGGATGGTGAAGATGAAGGGCTGTGTGTGAAAAAGCAAGCAAACAATCAAAGGATACGGATTGCTGAACATCCTCTTCAGGTCCACCTTCTCTTTACAGTATGGGCAAGTCTGCTTCTTTCCCACAATGCACCAGCCTCTTATGCAGAACTCATGGAATCTGAGGAGTGAGTTAAGGTCAACTTCCTGCCAAATAAAGGTGAACTTCAGCAAATGGAACTGATAAATACGTCAACAAACTATGATAAGATAAAGAATGTATTATTTTGTAGAATGTATCCCATATATAACCATTAATACGTTGGGTACGTCACACTTACAATTATCTAACCCGCCCCGTTGCTAATTTACAGGAAGCTGGAATGAAACAGCAGAAAGGAAGTCAAGGGAGTGTCTCCCGTAAAACGCAGACGCCGATGTTCTGAGGAATTTAACAATAATTTGCTGGAAATTCCCTCATGTGCAATGAACCTTAACCTTTCCACATATTAATATGAGTATTGGTCCGTTTAGATTGAAGGATACACATGGTTGCAAGACAATCTGTACGTGTTCTCGATGATGCCCTCCTCGCTGACGTCCACCAGGATCTGCTGACCGCACACAGCGCAGATGTTGTCCGAGAGGTGCTTGGTTGGCATCCCTGATGCACTGTAATACTAGACGTTGGAAACAACACGGGGCAGTGTTTAACTGTGAGTTATCATGAACCATTTCTGGACCATTACACCGAACAGGTGAGACCATTATGGTACCGTGTTGGTGCCGAAAATCATTGCAAACTAAATTTGGGGCAGCCGTAGGAGGGAGGGGAAGGGTCAATTCAATAATGACTATGATGGCTTGTGATTAAGGATATGAAACTAAACACAGCAAGGGGTTGATTAAGTATTCAATGGCATCTCCCTGATCCGTCAACACGTGTGTCTATTTTTAAAAGACACACCTGACTCTTTAGGGGATCTCCTTCACTTCCTGTAATGTGTACATGCGAACACCGGGTGGCACAATCCAATTATCTGTATCCAAAATAACAAAACATTGGATATTGTCTCCCACAAGTGTTGTAGTCTTCTCACCCCAACTGTTGAAGCCATGAAGTCTGCACACATTTCAGCAAAGTCTCGTCCCAAAACTCCATAATACAGCCCATAGAAGAGCAGTGACACGCCAAAGTCCATCGCATCTTCTGGCTTTATTCTGAACAAAAAAACATACTCAATTAGAGATCAATACAACCACTGCTTTGCTGTTAGAAGCAATCCCTCAGTGATTTTGTGATTACAGTCACGTCAACTATATTCATAAACTTGGCAGAAATCCACCTTTGGAATTGCTCAATTTAGACCTGTGATGTGCATGTGCTTTTCAACATTGCGTAGTGAAGTTCTCATGTTTTCAGTTCAAACCCCTGGATAAGTAATCATTAAATTATTGTGCCTTATCTGCATTGGATACGCAATGCCTGTGTCACCGCATACCTGCGGGGCAGAGTACACACCGGTAGAGATATTAGCTGACGATGGAAATATATGAACTTCACTGTTGTAGGTTAGCTGGTCAAATGGGTCAGGTCAAATGGCATCTTGTTTTAAGAGATATGATTAGCCATTAATGGGCATGAATTGCTTTATCTATTTCTTGTAATTTCCATTATCCACTAGGGGGTGACATTGACACGATATACATCTACAGATACATGCTGATGGCTGAACTAATCTTTCCATGGCCTCTGATGAGGCGCTAACACCACAAGCGCTTAAGTCACAGAGTGAATAAATCCACGTGCAAGTCTTTGCGGTTTCTAAACCATAACGATGGATTATTAACCCACAGCTAACCCAACCGTACCTATACGTTAAAAAATACCTACAGAGGACCAATCGTACCTAGGGATTACCAAACCAAAGCCAGGGATTACCAAACCATACCAACAGACTGAGAATACGTTGTATCGTGCAACCAGGTTTATCCAATAAAAAACAGGTTGGTTTGAGATTAACACATGATAAACGTAACATAAATGATAAACGTTTAACACACAACAATGTCATTAAATTAAACAATTCAATGTGGATTTTGAGCGGATTGTGTTCCTCGGATGGAATAATTATAATGGAAACCAGTGTGAACAGTAAGCAAATTTGAAATGTTGTCAAGTAATCTGGGAACGATTTAGTAATCAATCTAGCAAACTGAGTACGATTAGGTTAATATATGTGTGCAGCCAAGTGATCCATGGGCATGTTTTTATTATGCATGAGTATACTAGTTTATAAACAGTGACCAAATTTTTCTATATTTAGGGTTCAGATTAACTTTCTTTCTTTCCTACCATGTGACCCCAGGGGGGACTCAACAACGGTTTATATGAATAAATACATTAATTAATTCAGAAAAACTAAAATACATAAAACCAACATTAAAGAATACTCCCAGCATGAATAAAAATAATAAAGTCTTTAATGGTTAAAGATAGATTGCATAATAACCATATTTCACCTGAAATATCTGACATTCAAAGTATGTCGTAATATGTAGTTAGCAATGCACCTAATATCAAAAATGCCAAAGAGGAGGGCAGGGTAACGTTACATACCTGAAGATCAAGTTTATACCAAACAGGGTAAACATGACGACCGTGTAGCCGACTATTCCCGTACCATAGCTGATCTTATAGAGCAGCAGGAACCACTTGTAGACCAACCTGGTGAACAGAGCAACAGCCAATTGTTACACCATCATAACAATACGTTTCTTAGGACAGGGCATGGGAAGGGTTGAATCCATGTCTACATATAACATCGGGGGGCTGGTGTATATGCGTGTGCTTGCGTGCGTGCGTGCGTGCGTGTGTGCGTGCGTGC
>JAOPUD010000145.1:3600513-3623800 GCA_027122715.1 Trisopterus minutus | reverse complement strand
GGGGATGGACATTTAGGGACACATTAGAAACAGGACACGAAGAGGTACCCTGACCACTTCACGCCTCAGGTCCTCTGGTGTGAGAGGTGATTGTGACCGACAGTGACGGTATTGTGGTTGGATTGGTATCATACAAGGGATTTAGTGATGTGTCCCGAGTTGATGGCGGTTACAACTTCCCTAATCTATGAATGGCTTTCTGTTCCGGGCTATAGGAACATAGAATATGGGCCACGGTCATAAGAAACGTGGTCCATTGTGTACGCAGTGTGTAGCGATTGCAGGTAATGTAAGCAGTGAAAGTATTGGTGCGGAAGACTTGAATAAAGACGTGGCATTTCATCACATGTGAAGTCGGGTCTCACGTTTTTTGTAGAAGAGGCTGAGGGAGTTGGAGCGCGGGTGCTGCGGGGTCTGTGCCTGGGGGAAGGACACCTGGCTGGTGGGGGTCCCGGGGCACTCGGGCGGAGGGAGCGGGCGGTGGCCCGGACGCACAGGGGACAGATATCTGCAGGGAAGATGCAAATAATAATAAATACAACCATTTAGTCATTTAGCTTTAATCCGAGTGACTTGGGTCACGTTCCTGTGATTCCCGCGCAGGTCGGCGTTTTGGCATCTTGTCAAGGATTCCTACAGGTAGGCGGCGGAGCAGCGGGTCAATCGAACCCGTTTTATTTTTATACAACTCAAGTCACTCCCGTCTCTTCATATCAGAGATGGACGTGTTTTAAATCAGTAAAATAGTTAGCTAGGATGACCAAAGAGTCTTTAACTGATAAAATCTATTTAGTTTGAACACTACGACAGTCAACTATGCTATGCTATTTAACTATGCCATACGTCTCACTGACGAGACTGTGGTGATGAAGGCAACGACCCACAACATTGCACAGGCAGCTTGGGAGACGTCTAACCAGGCGGGTTCTTGAGTAATTCGGACAGAACAGACAAAAAAGCAGTCTAGGTTTTATATATGTATATTTACCAATGCATTCATATTGATATGTATTCATCAAAAGTGGATGACCAAAGCAACTTGAACAGTGAGCTTAAACAGGTTAGCCTTCTCACGGACTATGCTACGCAGAGCAGCCAGGACATTGAGGCCTGGGGTCAAGCACCCCTGCTGTGCAGAGCGGTGACAGGTTAAGGGCGTAATGAGGGATGGGGTGTGTCACTGGCACTCACAGGTCTGCAGCCGTGTGGCCGTGCTGCAGGGGCTGGCTGAAGGTAGCGGGGGCCTCGGGCAGCTCAGCCGAACCCTCCCCCTGGGCCTGCTTCAGGAGTTCGAACATCAGGGAGCCCTACGGAGACACGACGAGGACAAACGCAAACAATGAAAACATTAACAGGAGGTTGTTGTTGTTTTTCTTTTTTTCTTTTTTTTTTTATTAAAAATGATTTGGTGACGACCGAAAGGACGAGATTGCGGGTACAAGCCCGACGAAAATGGGTTTTCTCATGGGGTTTTCAGGGGGTTTTCCAGCCACCCGTGAGGAACACAGAGTAGAGCCGCTGCTCCTCTGCTCAGAGGGAGTCAGTTGAGGGGGTTCATCTGGTGAGGCTCCAGGAACGAGACCCCCCACATCCTGTTTGGTGGTGTGAGATAAGAACTCAAAACATGGTTTTTGATATTTGTCATTTGCTTTTTAGGGAGCCTAGTGTTACATCTGGCCAAGGACTGCAGATGGAAACTAGCCTTCTGGCTAAATGTGGCATATTTACAGAAATGTTTATTAATATGCACTGTCCCTATGAAATAAACAAATAAAATAAAATAAATAAATTGGGTCACTCAAAAGGGTACTGTGTAAAATCGAATTGGGTAAAACAAAAAATTGGGTTGTGTTGTCTAGAGGTGAACTTTGGTTTATGGACCATGTGAGTCACGAAGTAGGAAGGAAGTCATGCGTGACAGATACACAATTGCAAGTTTGCAACTAAAGTCACCAACCCACTTTAAATTTAAACAAAGCAACATCGTTTGTACGATTGTCCAAAAATAATTTTTAAAAGCAATATATTTTAAACAATAATGAATTACTTTTTTTACTTAATCCTGCACAAACATGAAGCAGGCATATGCAGATAATCAAACAGTTTTACAATGCAAACAAGGAAAAAAAGAGCCAGGCAGTGGCACACCCATACTTAGACCAAGCCCAGAATGTGAGCCTGCTCTGTGAGCCTGCGCGTGACAGCATGTGTGAGCGTACGTGTGTATGTGAGCGTGTGTGTGTGTGTGTGTTTATGTGTGCGTGTTCGGTCTAGTTTAGTATCTGCTCCTCCTCCTACTGCGGTGTGAGAACAGTGTAGATCATGTGTAGACAGCGACTAGAGGCTTCACTCTGCGAGAGAACAGAAGGTTGCGAGGACTGCTTCACAACGAGGAGGGGAAACAGCCTGGCTCCAGGGTTATGGAGAGGGGCATGACGACGACGACGCCCCCCCCCCCAAGCAGACGTTGGACCTTTGAACGGACGACTCGGAGGCTAGGAAGTCAAGGAAGTTCTCTCTGTGAATGAGGATCCTCAGAGCGGACCCGACAGCACGTAAGCTTTTTACATTTCAACCGCACCGGAACCAATTCTCCTGCTAAAAAGGAGTTTAAAAGGAGGAGCAAATAAATGGACTGTCTGAGGACATTCGACAACACCAAAAAAAAAAGAAAAAAAAAAGGCGAGTACTTTGCAAGTTTGTTATGAACGTGGAAAGATAGATGCCAAAATTTCAGCCTATATTTGATTGGAGGCTGGTTGAACAGCACTATTCGGCATGCCTGATACTCACTCTATTTAAAACCGCTACACTACGGCAGAAACAAACATGTCTAACGCCATTGTGTGTAACCAAAGTGATTCCTTCAAGCACAACCTGTACACCACCTCGTTCAGCCTGGTGTTCTTCGTCGGACTGCTCTTCAACATAGTCGCTATATACATATTTGCCTGCACGTTGAAGTTGCGCAACGAGACAACCACATACATGATGAACCTGATCTGCTCAGACCTGCTCTTTGTGCTCACGCTGCCCTTTCGGATATACTACTTCATCAAGCGCGAGTGGCTGTTTGGCGACATGGCGTGCAAGCTGTCCGTCTCGCTGTTCTACACCAACATGTACGGCAGTATCTTCTTCCTCACCTGCATTAGTGTGGACCGCTTCCTGGCCATTGTTTACCCCTTCCGCTCGCAGACCATTCGCACCAAAAGGAACGCAAAGCTGGCCTGCTGCGTGGTCTGGGTGATGGTCCTGTCTGGGACTCTGCCCACCGGGTTCCTGATGGAAACCTCGTCGCAGCGCAACATGAACTCCACCACCAAGTACTGCTTTGAGCAATACTCGCGCACACAGTGGAAGCACGAACTGTCCAAGGTGGTGATCTTCATGGTGACCGTGGGGTTCCTGATCCCGTTCATCCTCAACGTGTTCTGCGCCGTCAGGGTGCTCATGACCTTGAGGAAACCGCAAACCCTCAGTCGCGGCGGGGGCCTCAACAAGACCAAGATCTTAAGGATGATCCTGGTCCACCTTTTCATCTTCTGCTTCTGTTTCATCCCCTACAACATCAACCTTGTGTTCTATTCGCTGATGCGGACCAAAGCTCTGGAAGGCTGCTACGTGGAAACTGTGGTGAGGGCCATCTATCCCGTGGCCTTTTGCATAGCCGTGACAAACTGTTGCTTTGACCCCGTCATATACTACTTCACCTCAGAGACAATCCAGAACTCAATTAAGCGCAAGTCGATAGCAGTGCGTGATAAGGTCTCTCAAGCAATGGTCATGGATGGCGGTGGGACTTTAAACTCAAACCTCGGGACTCTGAGAGCCAAACTGTTCAACAATGAGTCTTCTGTCTGAATTGTACAAAAACATGTTCCTCGCCATGTTTTTTTGGTGAAGCTTGTTTAAAAGCACACCAAAGTGCAGTAATTGTACCGTACAGATGTTTATGATCTTCTGTCACAAGTATTACATTTCACTGGCAAATAAATTGGCCTGGAGAATTGCAAAAACAAAACAGGAACTGTAGAACTGAGTTTTTCCTCAAGTCATAGGGGATACTAAAACATAATGAATATATTGACAACCAAATGTGAAGACCTTGTAAATCACAAAACAGGATAGATCACATTTCCTATTTCCTTTTTTAGGGGACTGGTTTGTTAAATGAATAAGATATATGGCATATAACTGTCAATGAGATTGTTTTTCTTCGTCAGCCATTTTAAGCGTTGCTCTGTGCTTGAAGTACTATTGGCTGGGTGGAGTCCTTTACTACCCAGACCGTGTCTGAATGACTCAGAGTTGGACTTTCATTGCCATCCTGCCAATGCGACATCATTAACCATATGTGCCACTCTTAAATCCCTCTCCAGGCTTATATCATGTCAATTGGTCTCCTCAACTTGATAACTCAAATCAAAGCTGACATTTCCACCTGCTTTTTTCAGGGTTGTTTTCAAAGAACATCGTTTTGTCCAAAGAATGCCAAAGAATTTCTTTTAAATTATTCCATTTGATTTCTTCTGTTTAGTTATACTGTACCGAGGTTATATATGTGTAGTTTGTAAGAGTAAAGTGATGTATACATATTTGTACTAAAACCAACAAAGAAAGCCATGTATTTGACTGAAGTTCTTTTCCAGATATATTTAGAGAAGTACACCGTTATTCTGGTTGACGCAATGATGATAAATGCTTCTTTGGGTTGATGACGCAGAATGTGGTACAACAGGCTGATACCATGACTCCATAGTAAGTCAATACTAATATACAGTTATTTCAGGTGTGGTCTGTGAAGTATCCCCTGGATGGCCGGCAAGAAAACCAGGAAGACCAGAGCTGCAAGTTTATTGAATGCCTCTGTGAGGCTATCCATAAACTCCAGTAAAAGGTTGTCACACAACTTCCATCAAAGGCTTGACTCCCTATTCCCGGCAATATTTAGGAATGAACATCAACCAGTATTTGTTTGAGGATTATCAACGACAGATAATGATGTTTGCACAAAGCTTAAATGGTAACAGTATCCAGACACACACGACCAAAGCCTGGAAACAGAAAGCCTCGTAAAAATAATGTTTTGTAGGAGTTATGCATTCCTTCTGATGCACTTTCCTCAAGTCAAGACAGTCCCTAGCTTGCTCTTCTGGTAAGATGGATATTCAAGCACAGGCAAGTAAGTGCGTGTCTTCCACCGTGAAAATATGCAGTTCATTGCTCAATGACAGCAGCAGTATTTTACTAGGTGCGGGAAATTACACCGTTGCACCCGCATAATGTAGTCATGTGCAGTAACAAACAAAAAGCAATCCATGAAAACACAACAAGCGTGACCATCAACAATGATTTCTCGATAAAGGACTTTACTAGTACTGTTGTACTGGAAAGTTGCTAATTTAGCACTTACGAGTACTAAATGAGCCCCTTACTAGATCATCGGCCAGTGTACAGGCCCATGAACTGTTAGTCAACGGTTCATGTGATACATGCGCATGCGCATGTTTTAATGAGCGAGTGAGTGAGTTAGTGAGTGATTGAATGAGTGAATGAGTGAGGGAAAGACTGTGCATGTGGGCGTCAGCTGAAGAACGCTACCACTATCACCACTAGTGTATGCACTCGTACAGCACCATATCATAACAGCTCTACCTGCGCATCAGCTGACTGGAACTGTGCCTTCAGCGAGAGCTCAGGTAAGTGAGCATTTATTTTATTTCAATTAATTGAACATAACCTTATCAATACATCTCTATAGATCTAACTTAATTTATATATGAATTTATGAATCAGAATTTTTTTATAACAAGCAATAATCTTTTCTAAATTATTGTTATTTTCAATTATAGACCAAATTTGAAAAGTAATATAAAAATATGAAATCCATCGATTCATATGTTGTCATTCATGTTTTTTTTACATGCAAATACATGGCTTTGATTCATCATCTTCTCTTGCTTTCGTTTTTCACGAAAGCAAGACCGATAACAATAGACTATGTACATTGAGATATTTATATTATTTGATTATTGGTTCGATTATCAATTGATTTTATTAGGGGCAGTTTGTAGACCTCCATAAATTTCAGTTTGGACAGTGGAAAATTGTTATCAGGTTTGTTTGCATTTGAATGTGTTACCAGAACCAGTAGTGGTAGTTAAATTCAGTTCACAGAAACTCCCCCCACGCACATCCAATAAAACAGAGCTGTCTCGACCGTATACCACTATCATACCGTACCTCTGCATATTGGCTCCTCATAAACAACGTACAGATATTGCAATCATTTAAGTGCATACTACCGCAGCCAAAGCTTCCGCAGCCATGTCATGTCTTGCTCACAACCGCTTCATTTCCTCCAGACATGAAGAGCACACACCAATAAAGCCCGGCAACATCACGCCCGCACACACAGCCATCAGCCATGGAGCCGTGGAACACCACCAAGAGGCCCTTCTCCGCCCTGTCCAACTGCACCCTGGACACCAGCTACCGCTTCACCTTCTACCAGATCTCCTACGGCGCCATCTTCATCGTGGGCCTGGCCACCAACAGCCTCGCTCTCCACCGGCTCTGGCACTCCCCGCGCACCCTCACCAGCACCGTGGTCTACATGGCCAGCCTCTCCGTGGCCGACATGTGCTTCGTGGCCTCCCTGCCGCTGAGGATCTACTTCTACCACGTGCGGAGACGGGCCTTCTCCGCCTGGCCGGCCGACCGCGCCGCCTGGCCCCCCGGTGGCGCCTTCTGCCAGCTCACCTTCACCATCAAGTACATCAGCCTGTACGGGGGCATCTTCTTCCTGGTGTGCATCGCCCTGGACCGCTACCTGGCCGTGGTGCACCCCGCTCAGTCGGCCCTCCGCCGGCTGCGCTTCGCCCGGCTGCTGAGCGCCGCCATCTGGTGCCTGGTGCTGGTGCTCAGCGTGGGCCTGCCCGCGCTGCGCTACGCCGGCGTGGTGTCCCCCCTGCACCACCCCTGCCTGCTGGACCCCACCTCCCGCCGGCAGCGGCCCCTGATCCTGTCCGCCCTGGGCCTGGTGCTGGGCGCCTTCCTGCTGCCCACCGCGCTGCTGCTCTACAGCTACTGCCGCGTGCTGAGCGTGCTGGGGCGGCCTCGCCACCGCTGCCGCGCCCAGCGGCGCCACACGCTCACCGTCATCTACTGGGTGCTGGCCGTGTTCCTGCTGTGCTTCGCCCCCTACCACACCAACCTGCTGGTCTACACCCTCAGCCACGTGGGCCTGCTGCCCGTGTGCGGCCTGGCCCGGGCCAGCATGGCGCTGCACCCCGTGGTGCTGTCGCTGGCCAGCGCCAACTGCTGCCTCAACCCGCTCATCTACTACTTCTCCAGCAGCCTGGTGCACCGGGAGCCGGCCGGCGGGGGCAGCAGCGGCAGCCACGGAGACGTGCTGCCGCCGCCGCCGCTGGCCGTGTTCGCGGCGGCGCCGCGGTAGAGCGTGTTGCTCGGCACAGTGGTGTGGCAGAGGCAGGAGATGTACCGTGTGTCGTCCAATGTGTTTAGCCTAGCGTGAGGCCAGTTTTGTCAAGCAAACAACAATCAAGGCCATTTTGTGAAATGTATTGTACTTATTTTAATAATTGAATGTCCTATATTTTTGAGTGGTTTAAACTGGACTGTTGGGATGAAACAATTCAAACACCAGCCGCTATGCAGCTCGGAGTGTGGAGGGTGTTGGGTGTTGGGTGTTGGAGTTGTCTGCAAGTAGCACATGTCAAAGCAAACACTGTTGTGTCACAAACACAGCCACACTCACCTTCCTCCAGGCCAGGGTCTCCATGATGAGGTGCTCGCAGATCTCCAGGTGCTTCACGATGTCTTTGCTCAGGCTAGGCTCCGCCTTGATGAAGCTCTCGATCACCTTGTAGAAGTCGAAGGCGGCCAGCTGGAAGACGTCCAGGATCCAGGGGAAGCTGAGGTCCATCTCCGCGGGCTCATCGGTGCCGCACTTGGCGTGGGTGTACCCTCCGGTCTTCACACCGGGACCTGTGTAAAGGACAGGGTACCCGTTTGTTAATGGAGGGACATCAGGTTTCCTGCCGCTGGACGGACAGCAGGGCGTGCGATGCGTTCTTATGCGTGTCAAACACAGCGGACGACCGGTGGAGGACTCACCTCCGTAAGTTGCCATGACTACTTGCAACGCACAGGCCAAGAGTGAGGTGTGGAAGGTGGAGTCATTGAGGAGCTTACTGGAAAGGAAATGGACATGGTTTACTAGGACAGTCACATGACACACAACGACACATGCAATGATAGCAGAGGAAAATGAAAGAATACATTCACATATGCACAAAATGTGGGTCGTACTCTTGACTGGAGCTCTGCCATACCTGAAGTTCTGCACAGACAGCCTCTTTTCCTCCTGTAACACGTGATTATGAGGGAGAATCCGTGGGAGGACATGGTGATGTTATGGATGATGGGATTAGACGGAAGCATTGTATACATCATGTATAATCACGTTAAACAGGCAGATGGTTCTAGAAACACAGCACTAATGATGATTCTGATACTAACTAATGGGCTAAATAATGCCATTTCAAGACATACAATATGTGGCTATCCTTTAAGAGGCTTCCTATAAACTGTTTTAAATCCATTTATTTTTTATTGAATAAAAGATAAAATATTAAATCATCATTCATTGTTACTTTCTTTGTTTGACTCATT
Organism: Trisopterus minutus; assembly: GCA_027122715.1. Lineage (NCBI taxonomy): Eukaryota > Metazoa > Chordata > Actinopteri > Gadiformes > Gadidae > Trisopterus > Trisopterus minutus. The sequence continues at coordinate 3,615,100 of JAOPUD010000145.1, read as the reverse complement.
CGGATGACACTGCATGTGAATAATAGCGAATAATAGACATAATAGAAAAGGCTAAACTAAAACCACCACAATAATAATAATAATAATAATAATAAATACTTGCCGATTTGAGCATGGACTCCATGACTTTGTAATACTGGCGGACCCCCAGCGTAAATCTCTGGGGAGGGAGACCAACCACAGACCAGTTAGTAAGACAACAACTTTAAACCACCATCACCACGTGAGCACACTGAACACCCTGAACCGCCGGGTACGTTCCCGGCCCCGGGGCCCGGTGAGCGGTACCTGTTTGCCGATGACGGCCATGCGTGGGCCGACGGCCGAGCAAAACCTCTGGCCAAACATCTGTCCCAGGGTCTCCACGCGCTGCAGCACCCCTACGGTCGGGTCCACCGTGCAGTTCTACGGTAGGGGAACAAGGAGCACAGGGTGAGCCGCACACATTTTCATTTTGGGTGATTTTGCTGAAGCTTTTATCCAAAGCGACAAATTCATGCACTCATTTCACACACCGACGGTGGAGACAAGCCACGCAGGGCGAGGGCCAGCTCGTCGGGAGCAGTCTGGGTGAGGGCGGCGTCTTGCTCAGGGACACCTCGACACTCTAGCTAGGAGGAGCAGGGGACCGAACTAGCAACCTTCCGGTTACCAGCTTATCTACCTCCTGAGCAACTGCCGCCCAACACCACACCACCTCGTCGGCCACGCCTCCAGAGAGAGGATTCGGATGTGCTTCATGCAGTGGAAAAGTGGCGGTTTGGTGCAAGTGAAGACCTACTTTGAAGTAGATCGCCAGGTTGGCGGAGGGTTGGTCCCCGGTGGAGGTGAGGTCCAGCCTCAGCTGCTGAATGGAGCTCATGGCCGCTCTGGTGAGGGAGGGAGACCACAGAGATGGAGAATCACCCAACGAGCCACCCTTACAATGCGCGATAGTTCATCACATCATTGAGGTTGACCCAACATGCTTCATATACTATGGTGATTAGTAGATACAAATTAAAGGGTTTTTACACATTTATACAATTATTATAGTAGCTTCTTTGATGCTACTTGAGTTGAGTCTGCTGAATGAGTGTTTTTTCATTTTTGTCCCAAATGTAGGCCTAATTACCAAGAAAGCTTCTGTGATGACAATAACAATTTGTTTTGTCTGAAAGGTAATCAAGTATAATTTTCCTCCATATTAAAGGGCAACTTCAATCATTCATGTAAAAAAAAATTGATTACAAAGAAGTTAAAGAAAAAAATATAGCTAATGGCTATACGTTTAATATATTGCAATAGAATTTTAGCTATAAGCTATATTGAATTAATTAATTACATTGGCAGTTGAGATGGACAGTTGAAATATTGTTCATTTCCAACAGTGTCAGCTGATTAATCGGCTATCTGCTTTTCCGGCTCCAAACTATGGTCATTACATCGGCCTTTAGAAATCCACTAATCGGTCGACTTATAGGAGTACGGTAGGAAACTGAAATGGTTTCCTTTTTGAGTTTGGGGGTAATGAGGAACCCCTTGTAGTACTTAGGAAACGGTTTGGCTTTGATACGCTCGCATGCCCCTGCTTTCAAGTCCCAATCCCATCAGAGCTGGGTTGAGCACCCAAAGCAGGACCCATGTGGAAATGTAAGCATGTCTTGTGGTGGTTTTGCGGTCTACTTGTCATGCGACTGAGTGGATATGTATAGATCAAAGCCTATATACACACACACAGACACGCGCACACTGATGGTCAGAGTTGTTAACTCATCCACATGATGTGTACCATGTGGTCAGAAAAGGGGGAGGGGGGGGGGGGGCGGTTACCTGAGGGGCGTTTGCGGTGGGATGAGCACAGCCTCTTCCTCGGGCTGGTTCTTCTTTGGCGTCCTCTCCGCCTGTGATCTGAAGGCACGCGAGTCCCGCTACCGTTAGTCAACATAGCACTTAGGAGAAGGAGGAACCTCTATGAAGTCCTTCAGTAGAAAATTTGACATTTAGGGCGTTTAGCCGAACACTAGATTAACCCATTCCCCGTACACAACAAAGATAGCTAGGATGTGATGCTATACAACCAAGTACTATAACAAAGTACGACATACAATGAGTGCGCACATTAAGTGCCAGGGCGCACAACATACAATAAGTTGGTGGGGTGGGAGGAGGTGGCTATGCAGAGTCTAAGTGCATAAAGGAAGTTGGATCCTTACGGGTACGACGTGGGACTGAGGAGGGTCTCGTCCCTGTCCAGAAAGAGGCGCCCGTCAAAGTCTCTGGTCCTGAGGTACACCTCTTCATACTGCCTGCTCAGCTCGCGCGCCTTGCGAGGAGGTGGAGAAAGTGGTTCAATGTTCTGCGCTGCGTTAACGCAGTGAATAGGACATCAACATCCGGAAATATTTGCAACAAGATACCTTATTCGCAGGAGGGAATGTCTTCTCTGTTAAAACAACATACACTCAAACATTACACTAGTCGTCAATATATTACCAACTTGACAAGCCAAAGTCAAGTTACAAGTAAAATGTCAAATGTACAATGTATTATTGAAGATGTATATCATTTATTCCAAGTGGATGCCTCCAAAGGGGAGGCATCCATAAATCAAGGACATTGTGGTAAACCATGTCAGGACAGACAGACCAAGAGAAATAAATCTTACTATAAATAATCTCTAATGTCAGCCAGGTACAATTTCACCTCAAACGGCTCCATTAAGATTCCCTGTCCCGTTATCGAACCCACCCATTTGAACAAACAGCTACCTATTATTGACTACCCAATACAGCGTCCACCATAACCCAGTTACCTGGAAACCGCTGTAATTACACCGGTCTGATATATCCTTACTCAAGAGGAGTGAGTGCATTTTAAACGAACAGCGGCACAGTGTCTCAAGCCTTTTCCTACGGGCTCTTGTGTTATAGCACCTGGACATAAAACAACTGAAAGGCGCACTGTTTGAATAGGGGCCCCCGCGTTACGCATGGAAGACAAACAGATAGGAAGGGCTAGATGGATATGGGATCATATATTGCCAATAGCAATGTAAATATATAATAACTTACAGTGCGACTGACTATTTATGCAGATTCAAAGATAAGCCTGATTAATTACTACGGAATACTAATACTATTTTTCAAACTTCAAGCACATTGTGGGTAACCATTGTCAAGTCACAGCTTGGTTTTTGCATTTTGCCACCCTTCAACGTCTGCCTGTATATCGGGGAGGTGGGCCTGTGTAGCCATTTGAGAATGCAATGACGAGAAGGAACTATTCAGATAAAATGTGTTTTGCCTTTCTCAGAAACACTAACAATGTTAAGTCCAGCACTTTTGAGAAGTTCAGGTGGATGATTGAAGACGCATTAAATAAGGATTGCTTGTGTTCTAAATAGCTTTCCTAATTGTCCCATTGCATTGCATTATTATGTATTGAAATGTTGTTCAGGTTGTTTGACCTACTGTTTATATCTATTGTGCATTTGGTATTTCAGTTTTTATTTGTATGTTGTAATCAGGGCATCATTGAAAAAGAGTGCCTGCTCTCAATGGCCTTCGCTGAATTAATAAAGGTTAAATAAATAAAAATAAAAATCTGAACTGAATAAATATTCTAATCTATGACGGGTAATGATTCTGTGAAGATAGGGCGTAAAGTTGGACTGGATGCTACACTAATGGTCTATTGAAAGCCGAACCTGCAACCATAACAGTCAGAACCCTAGCCTAGTTTACCTGGGGAAGATCATGGGTTCTCGAGAGGTCCATCGACTCCAGGAAAGCACAGAAGCTGTTCTGGTACACATTCTTCACCTGTAAAGAGCCCGGCCAATGGGGAGGCAGAGGTTAAACAAACAGCCAATGAGAGTGGAAGGTAAACAGGCCATCAAATCAGCAGGCACAACGGGACCAGACCAGCCAATAAGGAGGCAAGAGGTCAACAGAACAGCCAATTAGGAGACACAAGTTAAACAGACCAGCCAATAAGAGGACATGAGTTAAACAGACCAGCCAATAAAGAGGCAGAAGTTAGAGGAACCGCAAACGCTGAAGCAGAAGTCAAACAGTCCGGCCAATAAGGAGGTGAACAGAGAAGCGGAACTAGTGGGACACCGTGACGTTAAGGTGGTGTGTTCATCGTGGACTCCAGTACCTCCTCTGGGTTACAGTCGTTCTCCTTGCACAGAGTGTCCAGCAGCTGTGCGTCGAGCTCCGGCTCCGGGGGCCGGGGCTTGGCTTTGCTCTGGTTGCGGCGAGAGGTCCGCGTCGGCGGACTCTGGGCTTTGCTAATGGAGGACTCTGAAACAGCGTTAAAAGGACATTAGTTCGCTTACTGGGATGGGTAATTAGTTTTGGGTCTATCACAGTTAGCTTAACAGAAGTCAGTTAAATCTATGTAGTGCATTTGAGAAGCTTAAACTAGGTTTTCTTCACATATTGAAAATGATTTCCTTGTATTATATGAATACAAAACAAGGAGAAATATAGAATACTGTTGCTCCCCCGTTAATACGCAATAACCATTCCCAGTTTTTTTTCTAACTCTTTAAATTTGCACCAGATCAACACTCTCGGAGCCAAAACAGTGACACATTTTAGAAGCCGTCTGAGGCCCCGGGAACGGTGAAGAGAGGGTGGACGATGTGACGGTACCAATCTCTACCAGATGTTTTAGAAGTGAGTGATGGGAAGATTATATAAGAAAGGCCCAGAGGGGGGGGATGTATGTATGTATGTATGTATGTATGTATGTATGTATGGATGTACTGTATGTGTGTGTATATCTCTCTCTCTCTTACGGTAGAGGGGCTGCAGGGCGTCCGCGGGGCAGCGCTTGATGAAGAACTCGAGCACACACAGCAGCAGCTGGAAGGCGATGACCAGGTCGTCCTCCATCTGCAGAGCCCTTCCTGTCAACACACGGTCACTGTTGTCTTAGTGCCTGGTGCACCATGGGAAACAATAGGCAACATGGCGGAAAATCCATGCACAACAGAGGGGCTCTGTGATGTGTTCGCGTGAGATGACAGAGTAAGATGGAAACTATGTTATTATCTTTGGTCGTCGGGGAGGTTTGGTCTGAGATGATTTACGCCTGTACCTTTGGCTAGCAAAAACATCGTCCAACAGGTGCGCTGCATCTCCTTCTCCCTAAGAAGGAAGAGACATGATGATAGTTATGTTATGATAACGTATTATAACGTATTATAATGTTATTATGATTGTAGGCTTGTCCTGGGCTTGTCACGTGCACATGACAAGTTCATAAGGCAAAAGCCTACGGTGTAGCCCACATGAAATAGAACATTGAATATCACATTGCACAAGGATGGGTCGATTTAGGATTCATGGGAAAGAAATGGAAAGAATAATCACGACTACTTACTTGACCGAGTCAGCCGAAAAAATGTTCACGCATGTTCTGAAGTGGGAAAAAAGAAGAAGGATGTTGTTGGTAAAATGTTTGTACTGAATTCTACTGTAAATGATATCCCTACATACACCTACTCAGTAATCCATCCATCCATCCACATATTCTATCTCTGAACTACTGAATGGATACAGCGGCTCTGATCAGCCGAACCTGCTGCATGGTGCCACACGTACGCACACACGCCGTTCGTTTATATAATTTATCCAACACTCACTTCTCAAATCTCTGATAGAGTGCCAGCGTCACGTCGTATCTCTTCTCCAGATGGGTCAGGACCGAGTGAACTCGGTTACTGATGGTGTCCATGTTCACATCCAGCTTCCTCACCAAGGACAGAAACTGCTTCACACTGCGAACAGAGACCACTGGTGTGACTGCAAGTTGACCACATATGATCATTTTAAGAAATGAATGTGTATGTCTCCAAATGAAGAAACACACACCAAGAAGTAAAAAGGCATTCAGCAACTTATTCAAATACATCTTAGTCATTATCAATGATTAACTGAATCTGCTGAATGTGTTAACTGCACATAAAACGCTTATTATGTGTAGCTACGTACTTGAGTTCCACAGCTTTCTGGACCTGAGTGAGGGTGAAGCTGGCCACATCCATGTCCGTTGAGGTGACGTAGAGGCAGACACCCCACATCCTCCGCTGGGTGTCCTACAGACACAAGGACAGAAATGACACCATCACTAACCACATAACCATAGACACTGGTGAAACCTAGGCAACGACCAGACACTAAACAGAGCTATTATTATTATTGAGCAGATGCTTAGATGCAAAGCAACTTATAGTGAGATCAGACACATTGCCATTAACAAGTAGGTAGGCATCTTGCACAAGGATACCTTCAGCTAGTCTGAGGCCATTGGGTGGATTCTTCATATGCATGCATGTAGACAAGTGTACTTCTGATGATTTCATATCATCAATGTGATTCTTACTGCATACTACACAGGCTAATGACTTTCCTGTCCCACACACTGTCACTTGTTCTCATTCACACAAGGCATTAGTCAAAATGGTCACACAGACATTGTTGTAACCAGGTTGTAACGTTAGGTGTTCTGAGCAGACGACCAAATAGAAACCCCTCATCTTGCTTCGATATAGCCACACTAAGGGGAGGCTTCAGCGAGTTCCAACGGTGTCTGTGTTTTCAATTGTAACATTTATAGGTACAAGATATGTACAGGGGTATAACATTAAAGGTACTTGATACTTACAGGGTTATCCTCTATGGATTTCTGAACAGACTTCCAAAATGTCCACGCTTGGTCGCACACTGAGTCAGTCACTTGGAGAGTCTTGCAAAGGCCCACAAAGTCCTCGTCTTTCTCCTTGTGTCTGTCGTTTGAGGACACACATAATACAACATCAAATTTGAAGATCAGTAAACAAACCATTCATAAATGACAGAGATGACAGTAATACAATGTGTTAGTAACGGCAATCAGTTAGAGTTCCAAAGTAATCTGAATTCATGAGGAATTACAGTGTAATCTGGGAGGTTGTATAGGTTTTCTTACTTTTTAATAGATAATTCTGCATTATCCTTTTTGTCTGGGGATGGACTTTTAACACTGGGCTTCACTTCCTTGTTCTGAATGGTCCCGGCGCTGCGTTTTTTAGGTGGCATCTTGGGGTGAATCGCGTAATATTAATGTTTTTTTTTAAGAATTTCTAATTAACTTATCCAAATAAAACAACTGTCAAGTACGTTTACTACGTTTAAATGGCAACACACGCTCTCACAACAAACACCGAGGGACTTCCTGTGAGATACTTAGGAGACTTATGGGGGCGCTCGTTTATTTTATTGAGCACGATGTTGTGCCGCGACCAACTGTCCCACATATCAACCCATTACCGGTCATTGTGTCTCAACCCCACATATAATGGCTACCAACCGGAATAATTTAAAGTCAATTTATATCGTCACAATGTCAAATTAACGTTATTTATGTTTTTGGATGGTGAAATACGAGTTAGCTAACGTTTGTTCACTGGGTCATGTGACATATCACCAAATCGTGTTTAAACGAGCGTACCCACAACTCAAAAACGCGGGAAAAGTTATAAACGCAACATCCGTCTGAAGTATTTATCCCGCCAACTCGAGGTACAGCAGATAAAGGAAGAAACGTTTGACATTGGAAACTTCGTAAGGTGTCTAGTTTGACATCTAAATCATAGACGTATACAAGATTTAAATATGAATCCGTTCTTAGATTTATTTGGATTCGTCGTCAATAACACTACCCCGTTTGTTCCACTAGAGGGCAGCCGCCGCAGCCTTGTCTCTAGAGTTTTCTAACAGCCCCCATAGACTATTTGAGATACTAAAAGAGAAGCAAATACAAGCATTTCCAGCAAGTGTGGTGTATGACTAAAATAATTGTTATTGTGGACAATTAAAATATATGAAAACTGTTTAATTCGAAAAGCAAGTCCATCATCCATTATTTTGAGGTAAAGCCCAATCCATTGTTGGCTTCAGTCATTTCATGGCACCAACATCAAAATTTCATTTTATGAATTGCTGCAACATCGGTGAAAAGATGCAAACTCATAACACTCACTGCTTGGCCTCTTTGTATACACCATGAATGAGGTGGCCTGGCCACTGTTCGCCTTCGAAAGAAATACTAATAAAATACTATCAACAATAAGTTAATCAATAGATGTATTGAATATCAACCAAACAGTAAATCTATCGACCAATAACATAAGGCCCACCCCTTTATAGATATAAAATCATTTAAAAACATACAGTACATTGAAATATTTCAGAAGTATAAATAAAACGATTAGTCCATTCCCAACCGCCCTGCAGGACAAAACATTGGTTTGCTTTGCAGCCTCCAGTAACGAGCTGGAACCATTAGGGTAGGTAGTCCCCATCCTATTGTCATAGCAACATGGGTGTCTTGGGGGGGGGGGGGGGCGGACGGACAGACCATGGATGGCCGTCCGTCCCTTAGATCCATCACGCGTTGCTGTCCGACTGCCAGGTCATGGCGTTGAAGTCCATGCTGGTGAGGTTGACGGTGTAGGGACCATCCACCCGCTCTGGCTCCGCCTGCTCCCCCGTCGGACCCGAGCTGCTCAGGTTGTTGGCCCTCCAGGAGTTTAGCGGTCGAATGGCCTTCTGGAAGCGCTGCAACGACACCAACCACAAAAGGCGGTCAGGAGACAAAACCCAGGTCTTGTTCCAGGTGGTGACTTTTTCTTTTCACACCGGTGATTAAAAATGGCACGGTGAGATCGGGTTACACTGGTAGTGTGGCTGAGGTTCTGAGGCATGTAACACAGGCCTCCTTTGCTTTATTAATCCCAGGGGGGAAAGGGTTTCTGTTACACTTGCCACGGCACATTATGTAAAAGTTGAAAGTAAAAAAACAACAACAACAACACAAATTTGCATTGGCAATAGAAAGCCTCTTCATGGCCTTAATGTGTGGGTGGTGGTGCAGGTTTAGTACTGACGTCTTGGAGGGTGCCCGACTCCTTGGCGATGGCCACCCCGGCCCAGATGGGGATCTGCATGCAGCAGGCCGCGCCAATGCACACGCCCAGCGCCTTGCCCCAGAAGGGATACACGTAGGAGCCGTAGTGCAGCGACGTGTTGTACATCTCAAAGAAGATGTAGGTCAGGATGAACTGGGGCGACAGATGGAACACAACGCAGAGTGAACAAACCAGGTTTAGGTGCAAAAGGGGCCTACAGGGCTTTAGTTAGGAGGGAAAACCAACTGCAGGAGATACACAAAGTGGGTATCGCCCTTCAACTGAATAATTCATTATTGTCAGATAACAGCACAGTCACTGCGTAGATTTAAAGTGGTGTGATTGGTTGGCATAGTATTTAAGGAGATACAGGGACATGGGTTTTAAACTTTGTAGGTTCTACATACATATTCATTCAATTAGATGTTTATAATTGGCGAGAGTCTTTGCTTACCAGGAGAAGGAAGGGAGTGATGAATACCCAACAAGCTTTGAAGAAGCAAAGAAACTTGGTACACCATGGGGGACAGTGGCAGATCATATCGATGATGTCCTGGCAAAACTGGTTCACTCCTAGCCGCATGAGAACACAGAAAGGCTTAGACACTGGAGACCTGTAGAGGGGACCCAACGCAGGGTCCCCACACTGAATATATCCATCCTCTCATGGGAGTTTCAAAGAACGTCAAAAACCACGAAATAATGACAGTTGGCTAGTATCCAGAGTGAGTATTTTTCCTTATACATGATGTCACAAGACATGAAAAGAGTGTAAACATTTACAGGTTTAACATCATTGTGTGAAATGCTGCATTATATTGACAAAAGTGTCCTTGAAGAGCAAATATGACCGATCGGGAATTAGGATAGGCTCGTGAGAGAGTGTGTGGCAAATAATCCACTTAATGGCCTTTCAGAGGACTTACTCTGAAGCAATACAGGGAATCAAATCAGAGTGTAACACAAATTCAATCAAAATATGAGAGAAGGAAATATGGCCTATGAAACATGCTGCTGTGTTAGGAGCAGGGTTTAATTCCTGTGAATGGAGGGTCAAGATTAATGCTTATGGGGTGTAATGAAGGTTATGGTTTGATGCCCATGAGGGGAGACTGGTTAGGGTTTGATGCCTGTGAGGTGTGGTGACGGTTAGGGTTTGATGCCTGTGAGGTGTGGTGACGGTTAGGGTTTGATGCATGTGAGGTGTAATGAGGGTTAGGAAGTGTACCATAGAAGAAGGAGATGCCGATGCACATGAAGAGGGCGATGATTATCAGGCCAAAACTAGTGCTGAAGGAGTCAATGAGAGTGAACCAGTATATGCCTCCCTATGAAGACACAGACACCAGACGCATGAGATGGAACACAACAAATGACCCTCACACTGAAACACATACCATACAAATAGATCATAGAAACTCACATCGCTGATGAGCAAAAGACCCATTAGGTAGAAGGCAAAGCACAGAGCCGCCAAGAACAGGGTCTTATGCAGCATGTTTTGTCTCAGCTGTGGAAACTCGTCCAACACTGCGGTAGTAATGCCCTCCATGTTCCCAAACTGTGAGGCAGAAAACAATGATGTCATTAAGATGGATGCAAGCAGCTCCCTTTGTCACCACCGTAATTTGGTTGTTTGCAAAGCGTATTCCCAGTCTTACTAATGTGTCAATGCCCAGCATGAAGAGCATGAGGAAGAAGAGAATCGACCAGAATACGGAACCGGGCAGGAGAGCAAGTGCCTCTGGGTAAGCAACAAACGCCAAGCCAGGCCCTAAATAAATGGAAATAAAAAAAAAATTAAATAAAAGCAAGGAAATATTAGAATAGCAATGTAACATGTCTATCGGATAGTAAACCTTTATATAATATATGATGATATAGAGATACTATAAGTCAACCTCAAACATGTATAAATATGTATACATGTTTTGAACCCGCAAAATCATTTCCAATCATTTGGATGTCCAACATTTCAAAAGCCATTTCTAAAGAACGGGTCTTGTGACCAGAGCAGTGCGTACCTGTGTCAGCCACCTCGCCCACGGCGACGCCCTTCCTCCAGGCCATGTGACCCAGAATGGAGAAGATGGCGAAGCCGGCAAAGAAACTGGTGCTACAGTTCCCGACAACTATTATCAACGTGTCCCTGTTAAAAAAGAAGAAGTTGCAACGATTCGTTCCCCAATGGCCAGCATAACAACGGCGACTGAATCCAAAGTCCAAGAGAAGCACAAACAAACCTGATGACGTTGTTGTCAAATTTATTGTAGGAGGCCATTGACAGCAGGCCCCCCACGCCTATACCCAGAGAGTAGAAGACCTGGGAGGCTGCGTCGTTCCACACCTGGGGACAGAGAGTACAGTATACAGTAAGTATAAGGCTATTACTGGGAACGTGTTTTACAACTAGTAATTGACCAGATGCACACTCTCAAAATGGGACTGGATTGGACTATCTAGCGAAATTAGCTAAGGTGCACTTCTATAGTCATGGCTCTAATAAAACAACTTGATATCCCTATCGCTTGGACTCTGAAAGACGAGGTAAATCGCTAAGTAATAAAAAAAAAACATTATAATAGAAAAAAACAAAAAACAAAAAAAACAAATGGACCATTACAAATCCTAAATAATTGTAGTAATCTCCATCAGGCCACCTACAAAGGAGGCGTTACCTGGAGCAGGTTATACCTGCTGGTGTCCCCGGCAGTACCTGTGCACTGGCTAGACGGCTCCAGTCAGGGGTGAGGTAGAAGGCCACCCCTTGAAGCGATCCTTCCAGCGTGGCACCCTTGATGATCAGCACGAGCAGCACGAAGTAGGGAAACGTAGCGGTGACGTAAACCACCTGAAAACACCAGAAACCAGAGGTGTTGGTTAACCAAAAGTAGAAATAGAATCAGAATCAGAATCAGAATCAGAATCATCTTTATTCGCTAAGTATGTAGCACATACAAAGAATTTGACTCTGGCTTTTCTTGGCTCGCAGTGTACACATAACATAACTTGGACAAACCTAAACATAACAATAACAGCACCAACAGGATCTGCAAATGCTTGTGAACCGTGTGTTGGATGCCATTACAGTTTATTCTGTTTTTCTTTGTTTATTCTGTATTGTTGAAACCAATTGTCAACTGCTTCATATTTTCACAGTTCATATTTGTATTCTTTTGGCCTTTGTTGTTTAGTGCTGCCATTCTGCCTCAGGGGTTGAATAAATCATGTGATGTAATCCATGTTGGTTCACCTTCCCGGAGCTGCGGATGCCCTTCAGCATGCAGAGGAAGATGATGATCCACGCGGCCAGCAGGCAGAGGGCCAGGGGCCACCGCACCGGCCCTGGGTCATGGAGGCCCTTACTGTGCACTACACCCAGCACCTTCTCACTAAGGAGAAAACACACAGACACAAAAGCAAACGCTGGATAAAAACCCCCATGGCTGGAGATCTGTCCATGGCCATGTCCACCACATCAGATAAATTCTATTTTTTCCCCCTTTCTTTCTGAACTTCTGTACGGACTGTGTAGAATGACTATTATGGCTACACAGCACATATGGCCAAACAATTTTCCAGGAAAAGTGTGGCCTATACATCTCCTTTATTGACACTAGACAAACAAGAAAATGGTACGGTTCAGAAACATCATTTGTTTCAGTTGGTCAGCTCAAGGAAGGACCAATACTGGCTGTGCTTTCTGAGTATCAAGACAATAGTAGACCATCCAAGTATTTGCATTTTACATTTAAAAGAATGCACTGCGGGTCAGAGACAAACGGAATTTCAGTTCTTCTATTTGTCTTGTACATTTGTTGTTATTGACATTAAAGCTGACTTTGACTCGTTTTAATTTCTATAGCCTACTAAATTGGGTTGAGAGAGTGAGTGAGAGGGAATGAGAGAGGGAATGAGAGAGGGACTCACTTCCAGAAGACCTCTGAAGGGCTCTGAAAGGACCCGTTGCCCGAGCTGATGTTGGCACAGAGGTCAGCATTAGCAGGGGCCTCGCAGGACCACGGCAGAGGGCTCTGGAAGGAGCTGCCCAGGTAGTAGAAGGTCCAGGCGATGATCACGTTGTAATAGAGGCACACAAGCGTGGACACACACAGCATCCCAATGCCAATGCCTGCAGGCCCACACACAGGGTTAGGGGGGGGTCTTCATGGAGATTTTGGATTTGTGCAGCATGGTTTAGCAAAAGGCACATGATAAAAAAAGGTGTATTTGTGGACGTTGATTCGACCATGTTGTACCTTGAAAAATATACATTCTTGTTCTTTTAATCAAATCAGAATTATGGAATTATTAACTCACTGCCAACAGTTAGCAAGGTTCCATTTTTTTATGATAGCAATCAATCGAGGCTACAGCTTATCATTCATTTAATAAATACATATACATATATAAAAGGTACTGTTGATAAGAAAAGAGCATTGTCTCCACAGGTATTGACTATAAACCTGACTTCAAACGGCACCTGGAAACCCCATATTTGTTCAGCTTTGTACCACTGTAGAGCTGTATTTAAACACTCCAGCATGGACTCGTGTGTTACCTTTAAGGAGAGGGCAACACTTCCATACAGTGATGGGGCCAGCAGCTCCATACTGGCCCAGACTCAGCTCCATGAGGAACAGAGGCACACCAGTGAAGAAGAGCATTATGAAGTAAGGTATGAGAAACACACCTGTGGGACAGGAGAGACAAGTGTGCATAAGGAGGAGGGCCTGGGCCAGCTCTACTGTATCACGTGAGCCAAAGTAAGCAAGAGCCGGCTCGTCAAAACAAGCCGTGAAGGATCCCCAGAGTTCAAACTGCTTTTTCATCATTCTCAGAATCACTGCTCTAGCCTAAAATGATGAATAACAGGTTTATTTAAGTGACAGCTATGGTACAGTCTCACAGGTCTTCACAGGCCCTGCCTGAACATTAACCCCAAGGTGAAGAAGAACACAAACTCTCAAACCTCAGTAGGAAAAGTAGTAACGAGAGGCAGAGGAGGAATGTAATCTCTATGATGGCTAGCAAGAAACATGGTCAGCTTGGCTGACATACGTTAGTGATGCTAGCAGTAATGGAGTTGGAGTTTCATCAACACCTTCACAAACCACAGTTAGGCGGCTGTTTTAAGTGTATGATTTCTACATTGTGTTCTCTAAACTCTCTAAACACAGCCGCCGTCTTGGGTGTGTACCCGAGGATTGAACAGTGTAATCCCATAGCAACGCACAGGCTGCTATGGTTACCAGTAGTTCTAAGCTCCACTTGTAGGAAAACATGCCTCACCTCCTCCATTGCGGTAGCAGAGGTAGGGAAACCGCCACACGTTGCCCAGGCCAACGCAATATCCAATACAGGACAGCAGGAACTCATACTTCCCACCCCACTGCTCTCGTGGGATGTCTGGGTCCGGTATGGGGGTAGGGGACTGCGGCTGTGCTTCAGATTGTGGCTGCGATGTTGGGTTGGCGACATTATGCTTAGTAGCAGTGTGACCATTCAAATGCGTGGCATTCTAGAGGGAAATGAATGCATTAAGGAATTCATTCATTTATTTATAATTAAGACACACACACACACACACACACACACACACACACACACACACACACACACACACACACACACACACACACA